>JAGVSQ010000342.1:0-42405 GCA_022683975.1 Rhyacophila evoluta
CCCAGAGGATGTGATTGGCATCCTGCATTTCGCCACATAAGCAAGCAGGAGATTCAATAAGACCAAGCTGACAGAGCTGTTACTACAGTTTATACCATTCGCTTCGAAAGCATATGGATATATATACACAGGGTGAAGAAATCCAATATTAAATTGCAGTACATGGATCTCCGATCATCCGAATGACTATTTTTTGCAAAAATTGTTTATTAGACAATTGCTCAATTCAGTGAGCATTTATTCTAGCATTTTTTGGTTTTTAAAAATCTATCAAATGTGTAATACGAATCCATATTCTCCAGACTGAGGCACACACGCTAACCTCCATGCTATCGGGGAGACTACCCAACTCAACCAACTATTCTGTTGAATTATAAGTACATATTCAATCGTTATCAAATGGAGATTTCGTTAAGGAAACTTAATCAACATATTATTTAGTGTAGACTTTAAATAAATATAATACGAAATTACCCGGAAAATACCAAATTGTTTGATATTACAAACAACGCGTTGTACTGCAATCACATATAAATGTACAAGATTGATAAATAAACAAATTTTGTATTTTCCTACAGGAAATTCTGTGTTGTCTTTTCGGCATAAATGTGATAAGACTTGACAATGATGACTTACAAGTAATTATCAGATACAGTCTATACAACAGAAATAATTTTGATCTTATTCTACAAATATATTATTATTTTTTACATGGTTTAATATAAATGCCTGATATATTATGAGAATTATCAAAAACACAAATTGACCTAATATTAAGCTGTAAAATAACTTATTATACATATCCTACTACAATATCTCGAAAGCTATTATATATTTTATTATGACTATCAAAATTTCTAACGTTTTTGTGAGTCCATAAATTTCACAAATTACTTATGAGAGTGTAATCTAGTGGATTTAAAGATTGGTTAATAACTATTAAACAAATAATTTGCTAAGTTTATTTTTAATTCAAATATTTTGAAAAACATATTGAGTTGGCTAGACTATTTCAGAAAACTATTTCAGTATATATTTAAATTTTATTCATAGTTCGTTAAATACATATTAGTCAAATATACAACGTTAATGTATGACAACAAATTTCATTTTAAAATTGGCTCGTTTTAATTATTATATCAATATCAATAGCTACCATTTAGGTTGACTGTACTCTCAAAAGTAGATATTACTTAAATTCATCTATATCAGAAAATAATACCAATTATTGTTTCAGTTGTCAATACAACGTTGTGCCATTTGGATCAAAAATGTTTAAGTGGTGATCTCATAGGAATAAATATTCATTTGTTATTTTTAACTATTATTACATATTACAAAAATGTTTCCAATACTGCATTCTATCAAGAAAAATGCGTATATATGTTTTGTGGTAGTCTCGTGTAAGTATATATTTTTTCTTTGTTACTTATTTCAAACTTTAATCAATTTTTATAGATCACTGAATTATTGTAGTAACGACACGGATAATCTATTGTTTGTATATTCATCACTAAATATGTATATTTAAAAACCATTGAACAATAACTATATATTAAAAACAATAATTTATTTTACGCTTAAGTAATAGTCAAAGTTTAGTTACTTATATATAAAATAAAATATGAAGCACATTTGCAATTTGTATTGTAAACAAAATCTGATTATCAATCTTTTTTAAAATCGGTGTATTTTGAATACAGTAGTTTTGTTTTAAATATGTGATTCTATCTTCCAGGTTGTCTTGCATTTGCATCACTTGGAGGAGCATTATCATGGTCTTCACCTTCACTTGTAAAACTCCAAGCTTCTGACTCTCCGATCCCATTGACTTCAAAAGAAGCTTCTTTAGTTGGATCATTGCTAGCCATAGGTGCCGTATCGATTGCAATTCCGTATACTTGTTTATTTAATACAATTGGAAGAAAATTCCTGATTGTAGCATTAGCAGTTTTCTACGTTGTCGGGTGGATTATTTTGATCTTTGCTGAAAACGTGGCCGCAGTTTACGCTGGAAGATTTATCCTAGGATGTGCTGTTGGTCCAACGTATGGAGTTATACCGGTATACTTGGCTGAAGTCATGAGTAAAACTATACGTGGTGGTTCTGTGGCAATGCTAGTTATATCTCAGTCTATTGGTGCTTTAATACAATACGGATATGGCCCTATTTTGTCGTTTCAAACGCATAATGTTATATCAATAATATTTCCAGTATTACTGATAGTTTTTTCAGTATTTTTGCCTGAAACACCATTTTACTTATTGAGTATCAATAAAGAAAAAGAAGCTGTGAAAGTGCTAATGAAATTAAGAGGAGAAATAAAAGAAGATGAAGTGAAAGAAGAATTTGAAAGCATTAAACAGTGCTTAAAAGAAAGTCCTCCGATGAGTTACAAAGAATTAGGAAGCGAATTAGTTCTTCCAAAAACAAAAAAAATCATAGCAATTATATTTATATCCACATTTGCCCAGCAGTACAGTGGACTTGGAGCAATCATAGTGTACATGCAGAAGATATTCAAAGATATGAATACTCCGATACCTCCAAAAGATGCTGTTATGATAGCAGAAGCTATTTCAGACGTGACAGTATTAATAACTTTTTTGGTTATTGACAAAATTGGTAGAAAACCCTTGCTACTATTGGCGTCATTGATATGCATGGCAGCAAATATTTTGATCGGGATGTACTTCTTTTTACGAGAAGATGATATTATAACTGATAAATATTCGTGGGTGGGAATGATGGGTGTAATATTAGTCTTACTTGGTTATGGCATGGGGTTAGGACCGGTTCCACTTCTGGTCATGAGTGAAGTCATGTCGTTCAGTTTGAAAGGATGGATTTCCGGATTTTATTTGATCGCGCAAGGAATTTACAATGCTACATCGATCATGGTGTTCCAAAGTCTGGACTCAAGTATAGGGAACTACTACGCGTTTTGGATATTTGCTGCTTGCATATTGATATCAGTGTCTTATCTAATGTTTTATATGCCGGAAACTAAAGGAAGATCTCTAGTTGAGATTCAACATATTTTATCGAATGATAGATCTTTAGATAAGTGTGACAATACAAGTGATGAAAATATTGACTTAGAAAATATGAAAAAAACCGTTGAGTAAACACTAAAAAAACAGTGCAAGCGTATATGAACTACTATACAACAGTTTATTATTTTCAATTGAAAATGTGAGGATTTAAACAATAATCCTTTGATTGATAGAAGTGATTATTCGCGAAAAAACTAGCTTAGCGTGTAAAGTGATTTTTTTGTAAGAATATAGATTTAAATGACACACATATCATAAAACAGAGGTCGTCAATGTGCTGACTCCGAAATGTATTATTACTAATTAATTTCAAAACAATATATGATTTATACTATTAAATATGTATATAATGATTGTTTTCAAGATATTTTAAAACACAAATGAATCCACTGTTTTAAGTATGAAGCTATGGTGTTTCCTTGTTAAATCTTTGTAATCTGTTATTATAGACCATATCGCTCATGACAAAGCAATATCTCGTATACCACACAGTAAAAATTAAAAAAGATGAAAATAGCTCTTTATAATCAATATTATTAAATGAAATTTCTTTTTTTATGTCACCATTAAAAATATTAATTAATTTAATCGTGGCATAAAACATATCGGTGGCCATATTTTGACAATACGTCATACATTTGCTAAATTTTTCAGGAAGACAAAAAACCTTATAAAATAAAGTGTTGGGATATTGATGAAAATGAAATATACTTTAAAATGAAGCAATTTTTATCAAAAAAAGTGTCTTTCATTTTCATTTATGTTTTAATATAATATTTCCTTTTTATAAGATTTTTCGGTCTTCTTGAACGAATTAACAAATGCATGATACCATTTTTTATGGAATGTGATGTAATTATACATCGGTAAAAAAGAGTTTTTTTCATCTTCTGTAAAATTTGTGTCGTACGTGATATACGTGGTATTGCTTTGTCACGAGCGATACATTAATTTGTATGTATGTATATACATGTGCCGGCAGCAAAATCAAAGTATATCGTCAGTTTTAAAATACACAAAAACAATATTTTATAAGAATCAATTTAAAAATAATATAAACCATGAATAAAATGTTTGTCATGTCCTGCTTTAGATAGTAAATTATTAAAGAAAAATTTAATTAAAAAGTATAATCTGTTCGTTGAAGAGAAAAAAAATAATGATCGATTATATAAAGATTAGAAATTATGTATACACGATATTATTGATATATTTAAATTACTTCCAAGATCTAATGCCACTTAAGTCTTTGTTATTATATATATTAATATAAATATATTTAATTTTAATTTGCCAAAACGTTTATGTTTCTGTTAGTATCATATCTGTCAGCGGAAGCCAGTGATTATAAGATTTTAAAAATAAATATACAATTACAATTGTGATAACGTTTCCATTGTCTTCCGTAACTTAGTTTCAACTTGTTAAAACTTTTAATAAAAGAAAAACATTAATATTGAGCCAAGCTGATCTTATTCTTTATCTTAGAAGCTATTTCATTCCAGAAGCAAACGCTCGCTTCATAGCTTGGCTAGTAATATGTATAAGTGTTATTCATGTATAACAACGGCACTTCAGATTTTTTTATATGGATGATCAAACCAAACGATTAAGGATAAAATATTGTTATCTAAATATGACGTATTTAAAACAGTTGCACAAAAAATGTGTTCATTTTCAATATTTACTGAAGCAATCATTTTTTTACGCGATAATATTTTATCATATTCGTATCTTTGCGTCACAAAAGTGCTATAGACAAAAATCATACGCGCGTTAACATATTTCTATTCAACCCTTTCGATACCAACAGGCATTCATATAATTTTATGCAAACATACCCAGCGTACAATTTCGGTAGATACAAGACACGAATAACCCACATTAATAAAAACTTTACCGGTGTAAAATTACCACAGATCCCCAAACATTTTCATTATTCACTAATTGTTTACAAATAAATTACAATTATTTTAAAAAAGGTTTCATCAAAAATCAAAGAAGGCTTAATACTTTCTCTAAATTACGTCTGTTTTATATTTTGGGTAAAAGCTATTGATTAACCAAATGAAGTTTCTCGTGCTGATGTTTTACGTACACAAACTTAATTGTTATATTACGATATTACTTTCTATTCATTGATTCTTGCATAAAATATTATACACGAACTCTTTCCATAGCGTACTATTGTGAAATATGGTGTATTGTTGTTATTGTTTACTAATGTATATTTTAAAAATGTATGTTATTTATATAATATGTGTAAATCTCAAGCTCATGAGTGAGAATAAGAGAAAATAAAAAGTAAAGTTTAGACATTTACAAGAAATGATTTTTATTTTCTTTACTAAGAAAACCTACAAGTTATGTATTATGTATTTAAGTAAAATCATTAAGCAGATGAATGATAAGTTTCATCAAAGATAAATAGAACGTATTTAAATCAGTTATTTTGAAATCCTTCATGTAATACTAATTCTAAATAACCACATAGCTGACACATTTAAAAATTAAATTCAAAACAATAGTAAAGCATTTCAAATGCGTATTTTTGGTGTAAGAACATTTGCTCGCTGTTTGAAAAACTTCTCGTGTAAAAAGACTTTTAACATATTGGGTTAGGTTAGATGAGATAATTTAATTTGTATAGTTTTCTTATTGGTTTTTTTAAAACAGGGGTTGTCATAAAACGGTATTTATATTTATCAATGAGTGAGATGATGAGAAAGATCTTCATATTGTGAGATCCGTATATTCTACGCGCCTCGGAGCATAAAAACACACAATGATAATTATTTATCTATCATTTAGTATTTGACTGAGGTGAGGTATATATCATGTGCGTACAATAATCACAAGACAAAGCTGCTGAGAGGTTAGTATGTGGAACAGTTTAAAAAACAATAAATAATTTATTTGCGTAATATTTGAAGATGAAGAACCAGTGGATGTGTATCCAAATTGTACAAAAGTTTTTAATAAACCTTTCTATAAGAGAAAAACCTCCCTTTTAAAAATAAATCATCGCACAGCCAAAATCCGAAAGGCATCAAGAGGGAGACGCCTTAAAGGTCGCTTGGGTCCTTTTGATCAAGGGGGACCCTTGCAATTCAAGCAATAACTCTCTTTTATCATTTAAAATAGGCGATGCACGATGTTATGAACAAAAGCCTAGATTTTTTTTACATCGTATCGACAATACAACATAAAAAATCTCAAACGCATATATGTAAATCACAGTCATATGTAAATTTAACCCTTTCGAACTCTAAGCATAAACTAGCTGACAATATTGGGCTTATTATAATTTATTTTGAAAGGATTACAGCAATATGGTAATAGTTTAACATGGACGATTTTTGCATCAGTCTTTCATTACGAGCCATCGCGAAAGGAACATTTCATACATAAAAATTACTTAGTAAGTGATTCTACTATAAGTTTTTGACTAAGTCGAAATGTGTAATATACACATTGAAATATTCAAGTAAAATTTACTTCGTAGAATTTTATTTAGTAATAGTCAAATAAATATATTGAATTAAATTCTACATTTTGTATCAAATTGTGTCGTTAGTTATATCTAGACAAGAGGCCTAAAGTCATGTTCAATTTACGTACAAGCATTCATTAATTAAATGACATTTACTCGAATAAGCCTCATTTACATCACTTTCAAAAAAACTCGTTAAATTAATCAGTTTTGCCAATAGCTATTTTGGTTGTGATAATATTGATAAGATTATGGCACCATATTAATCTGTTGTACTTCCTATATGTTTAATAATTAAACGTAACAATCAACCAAGTAAATTCCAATCCAATTTCAATTAAACGATATTTTTTTTTGAGTATACATAAAATTCAGATGATTATTTGTTGCGTTTTTAATATTTATTGATACTAATGTTTTTTGAAATAGATTTTTTTTAATGATTACAAGTATACTTGTGTATTATAGATTGACATATGATCTACAATGTCCATATGAAGTCATTTTTTTATGATTTATTTACAATACAATAACCATCTCATTATTAGGTTAATTGTAATTTGATTGACAGACGGAGAGATATGTTGTTGTTTGATGATAATATTGTAACATATCTACATGACTTAGCGCTATTTATTCCATTCTAATTATTAATTAATTATTCAAGAGTGATAGTATTTTTTGTTATTTTATTTCTTTTTAAATATAATTTACTATACATGATAAAAGTGAATATGGATATTAATACAAATATTTGAATGGTGTTTATAATATTAATCTAATTAGTGTGTGCACAAAAAGTGTTTGAATGACGCTTAAATGTCAATCAAAATTTTGACGTTTTATTTTGTTAAGTCAGCCATTTTTAAATATAATTCGACAATCGGACTGCGCATGCGCATGACGCCATCACAGTTCGTCGTAGTGCGTAAAACAATAAATAATTCGAACATGTGACGTTTAACTCTCCCCCGTGTTTTGATATCCTAATACATTTTCAAGTTTTATATAATATTTGTGAACCTAGAACCCCGAAGTAATTTTCTAATAAAATGTGAATACGTACACTATAATATGATACATCAAACATATAACAAGCCTCAACAGTTTATTTAAAATACTTTTTTTCATTATCTAACAATAAAACCATTCAGTTTGATCAATGCATATACGCTTATTAATACAGATGTACCAATGGAAGTCTTCCATCTTTTGAGGTACTACACGTCAAAGCTTGATAAGTATTTCTTGTCTTTCATATCGTCGCATTACTGGCAAAAGACGTTAAAGTAAAAAAGTGAGTTTTGAAATAATCGAGTTTTAATGGTTGAGTCTCTCTGTTTAATACATTTTATGACAATTTATGAAGGTATAATGATTATACTTTCAGAAATTGACGTAAAGTCTATTTAGCAGTGAGACTCAAACATTAAAACTTGATTATTTCAAAACTCAGTTTTTCACTTTAACGTCTTTTGCCAGTAATACGACGATATGTTGTTTGTCCGTTGGACGGTTTTTAACGTGATAATTCAAGATATTAATTTACTTACCTATTGTAGCCCAGGTTATCTGAAAAGAAAAAATATAATGTTAAATTTATCATCAGCTATCGCATGTATAATAACTTGGTTTTGAATTTGATAGATATATAACACGAAATCTTGAACAGTTTCTGAAATCTGTTTTAAATAGTACTACATTTTTCGTGACTCAGGTTTCACCCATTGCCATCTTCTGAGTATGTATATGTATGTAGAAAATAGTAAATTAAGTATATTATAACATTTGAAAGAGAAAATATTTTAAAGTTTTATTCATTTGTATTTTTTTTTTTTAATATTTGATCCGTACAATTTGTACTAACTCATACTTCAATATGAACTTAAATTCTCATATTAAATTAATGAATCGCAATTAATATAACCTTTATTTTCTTTAATACAGCTCCATGATTAATTACAGATACGTAACAATAAAAAATAAAAAAGGTCTCACATTTTTTATCTAGACTCACGTGTCGATATTTTAAAAATATTAATTTTAAACATACAATAACAGATTTTTATGGCTAGATTTATCAAAATAGTACAACAAAAATCCTGTAGTTATTTAATGATAAAAATTGATTTTATTCAATCGTGTTTGTGAAAAATCACAGATTAGCTTATCTATATCTGATACAAAGTTCAGATAATTGGCTTAATAATTGTATTAAATTAATGACATTTACAATCAGTTTTCTTTAATATCAGTTGCATGCAGACCGGCTTAATGTACTGAAACTTGTTCTTGATTACTATAAATTATCAATATATTCCTTGAGGCTTAAAAAGACAACTTAATCCACGTGATATAAACGTGTTTATCCCAATAAGTGATAACAGAATAAACCTGTATTTTTTGTTTGAATAACTTATTACTATTAGTTGTTTGTAGACATATGTACATTAATTTGACATTTGTTATTTCCATTTGATTATCATAATATTTGAATAAAGATATAAATTATCAAGCATTTAATGCAATAATATAATAACTGAAAATAAATATTGCTTTTGAGTTATTTATATGAGTGGAATCGATTTGCTTGCTGTTTTTTCTACTAGATTGTTATGTTTTAAGTATTTATAATGTAAACATTACAACACCATTTCTTAATGCATTTATCATTTTCCAAAAAATGATGTTTCTTGAGTTATGACGTATTTGCATTGAACGAAAGATGTTCGTAGTTAAATGATTTAGTTTAATTATTATTCTATTAACAGCTTGGCTTTTTGATAGCTATTTTAATTGTTGCACCATTACCAAAACCGTAAGTATCTTTGATATCATCATTGAACCATTACGATACACATTTATGCATAGTAAATGACAATTCAAATAATGATTTTAAAAATATAAAATTGGTATTCTAATATATATAAATACTATAATAGTTAACTATTGAATAAAAATTTCAGTACATACTTTAAAAATAAGTGTATTTTATTTAAATCCATATTTAATGTTTATATGTTTTGAATTATGACATTATTGCACTTAATAATCGACGTAAATTAAGATAGTATATCTTCAGTCAATAACGAATAATACAATTCATTCTTCAAATTTATGTAATATCGTTTTAAGTACAAATGATTATTTATTTTAAAAATGTTGCGTAAATGACAGTAATAAAAATATATATATAAAAATGGAATACAAAAAACACATACGTTAACAAACAAAGTCTACTTACGTTAACGTAGAAACGGTACGAAAAGTTTAAAAGGAGAGTAATGAATAATTTAGGGTGCCATTAAGAGGTTTCAAGGCCTCAAAATTTCATTGCATAAATACGCGTCCACCTACTGAACATCAGAGCTTACTGAAAACAGCTGTTTAATGACTTTACGGTCAGACTGTTGCCTGAATTGATAGATACATTAATAGAGAGACGATAAATTAGTTTCTTATTAATTTTTTTGTATATTGAAACACTTTACACAATAACACGAGATTAATTTATAATAATAATACAATAATACTTGTATATACTCGAATAATTGCTCATTAAAAGAAACTAATCGTTTGTTTTTGTCGTTATATTAATTGAACGTATTTTTGAAATTAAAGAATTCGAATGAAGGAACATTTTAAGTATTGTTAAAAATAATTGTAGGTAAATATTAACATGTTTAGTACAGTAGTTAAATTTGTAGAAAATTATTTAAAAATTTCACAACAATTAGTACACAATTAAAACTAATTATAATGCTTGATTTGTAATATTCCTAAACAAATATAATAAATATAGAATGTGTTTTGCATTTATTGAGGTTTGAAACATATTTAATATCAACGATTTAGTGTCTAATTACACTAGTAAGAGTCTAATATATTAGGTTGTATGTTATATTTTGATTATAAAAATACGTAAATTACTTATAAAACAATTGAATTTTACCATGAACCTTATCAATACTTTGATATATTTATTTTATTAAGTTATTGAATCATAATTTGTGTATATTTTTAGTTAATATACATTTGTTTGTAAAGGATCAAACCAAATTGAATTTAATGAAAAAACTTTTTGACAGATAACTGATATGACAGAAAAGAGTTTGATTTTTTAAGTATTCTACAGTAAAAATTTGATGTTTAATTTAATATTAATTATTTTAAAATATGATTGATTTAATTACCTTATATCTTCTGCGGCACTGATGACTTCTTTGGCATTAGTATAACATTGGAATCGCGACGTTGTTAAAAAAATACGAAAAAAAAAACAAAATTATTTCTTAAAATGATACTTTTTTGAACACCGCACATTTCTTGAGTTTACCCGGCATAAAACAAATTGAAAGAAAGACTAAAAAAAACCTTTACCTTAGTATGCGTGTAAGTGACAGTCGACAATTGATAAATTGAATTTTTGTGTGATGTTTGAGTATTTTCTTTTTGATATTTTAGTGTATAAAAAAAAAACGGTAAAATATTTTGCAGTAACTTTATCTAAAAATATTTGAATGTGTATATTAAATATAGGTGTATTGTGAGAGTTTTTTTTGTTAAGTTTTCTTGGTGAAAAATTTTCAGTGTTTTATATGTTTTGAGTTTTTCGCGAGGGAGGAAAAGTCCTAAGCCCGTCTTTACTCCGAAAATGCCGCGCGGCGAATGAAAGAGGAAAGTGTACTTCTGATTTTCTTATGTCGTACCTACATATAAGGCAAACACACCCGCTCCCTTCAAAAAGAAACCTATAAGCTTCATAGTATAAGTTCCACAATAAGAAAGCTTGTCTCGATGTTTATCACGCACACAAGCTCACCTATTGTACGTCAGGGGCGGCGAAATTTGCCTGTGTTTACTGTAAATGTCATTGATAACATATATAAAGTTCAGTGATTTTCTATTATTACAAAATGTAATATCACTCATAAATTATCTAGGTTAACTGATTGAACTAAATGAACGAAAACATTATGTATTTTTAATGCCTATTAAATTCATTAATAAAATTAAAAAAGCAAATGATTTATAATCTCACAAGGAAAATGATTGCAGATTGGCCTAATAATTCAATTATGCTGCAATTTCGATTCTATACTTTTTAAAACTAATTATGTACATTTTAAAATTATTACATTAGTACGTAAGTATATAACGTACACATTTTTTTGTTAACCTAACTTCAAAATTTTCCTTTTCTTAAATTATTGTTACATGATTTCATTTTCAGTTAAATATTAATAGTGATATATTTTTAGAATTTTTGACGGTAGGTTTTTTTTTTCATACATGTATTGTAAATGCATAAAATTTTAAACTATTTTTTACCTAGAAATAAAGATCTTCCATTCACATTGTTTACTTTCTTTATGGTACTATTTTTTTATCAATTACACTTCACTATATAAAATGCTCAGTCTTCTAAATCATGAATTTTCAAGGTATTTTAATTTAATTTACTTTTTTGTTAGATATCATACAACAACTATTAGGTATCCGTAATAAAAATAGTAAATAAATTTCTCTAAGGTAGTAATAAAAACAATTTTTATTAAAAGTTGTTTATATTAATTCTACAAAATATATCGACACAAAAAGTATGCCAGGAAGCCACTGGTGTTCGGTAGATACATAAATTTCTATTCGTATTTTGGTAAGCGTAGGTGTACGTGTATATAATATATATGTGTGTGACTCGGATATGTGACTGATGTGTAAAATATCTAGATGGGAAATTGTGAAAAAATGAAGAAACGTATGTGAATGCGTAGAAATAAATTTTCAATTTGTTTCAAGAATAGACTAGGAAGCAAATTATGTTTGTCGCAGCGCAAGGATCGTTCTAGAAAAAAAATCTATAAAAAAATAATATGAAAATCTTTTCACACATACAAATGAATAGTTTTAATGTTGTTTGTATTCTAGTTTGATATTTAAATATTTATACGACAAGATTAGCCAAGGAGTAGTGAAATATAATTAAATTTTTAGTTTAAAGATTTCAAATTATTATTCATATTTTTTTTTCATTAGGATGAACATATTTAACAATAAAATATCGTTTGTTTATGATTCAACTATAGAAAGAGTTGAATTATTGATGGATTGCATGGTGATATCACATTAAATTGCAATCCTTTATATGATTTTCTATAGTTTCAAATAATTTAAGCTGTAACATCATTATCAACATTATTATTGCTACTCAAATCTGACATATCTATCAATAAATCCAATTAAAAATTATTATTTAGAAATACCTATACATATTATGAATTCTAATTTATTTCATTTTAAGATACAGAATAATGAAAATTGCTTCACATTTGCAACATTTGAAAACAACTGAATTTGTAGAGTTAGATATTCAATGGATTGAGCAAGTAGCCCATGATAAATTCTCGACAAAAATATGCGATAACTCTTCACGTAGCTGAGATTAATATATTTCATTTCTGTAGAGGTCATCTTTACAATGTTGATTACCATAAGGTCCATTTTTGGAGCGAGTGTAATTCAAAAGATAAAGCTTATATTTATGTTATATGAGGGCGATATTTCCAAAGTGTACTTATTCCACTGGGTTAAAATATAAAAGAGAACATTTTGAACGAGTTATAACATCTTTTTATGTTTTTATTTTTGTTTTCAATATTTTTTAAATTAATTTTATCTATTAGTTTGTATTCTGAATGGTTCTTTTATATAAAAATACTCAATGTTCTTCTTTACATTTTGCCAAATTGGAATAAGTTCACTTTGGAAATATCCTCCTCATATACTGTTCGCGTGCGTAACACTTTCAAACAAAACATAGTTTTTAATGTTTTATGAGAGTGAGGGAAGAAAATAATAAATTAAGTTTGTTTGGTAGGACTATAGTATTTTTATATTATACACAGTATAAAGACACATACAAACGCGTATATTTATGTATAATATTAAAAAACAGAAAAATAGTTTTTGTCTGTTGTCTAGCAAATATTAAAGTAGCAGCATTTATGTTTTCGCTATGGCATATATGCCCGTATGTATTTATATATATATACTTAAGAGACATGGATGACATTTGAATATTTGCTAGACAACAGAAAAAATATTCGTTTTTTTGTGTGCAACAATGATAGACAACAAGCAACATTAGTAGTATGTCGTCAAACTACGCGAGGTAGAAGGATAATAAGAATACGCAGCAGTGGCATTCCTCTACTCAAAGATTGTGCAGTTTTCTAACGAGCCATTTATCTTCCCGCCAAAAGGCTTAGAGACAAAAGACCGCGAAAAACGAAAAGACGCGCCACCGGAAAGACAGTCGACAGACAGTCGGATCCGCAACACGAGACATGACATCTCCCAACAATTCGTATTCAAATATTTCATATGATACTGCTAACGCGTCGGAAAAATCTTCTGATTTATTCGTGTATGTACCAGACCACAAAACAAAGAATATAGTGTATGCAAAAGCACTTCAATAACCAAAGTGAGTTTTAATTTAATCAATATTCTTTTACATAATGACACAATACTCTTATATAGTGCATTGCAACGCATGCCGGTTTCAGCTAGTGCCTTATAAAATACCAATGAATTATTTGTTTAACATTACAGCGCGGTAAACTAGCAAAACTTACATTATTTAAGATGTAACAAGTCGTTCGTTAGAAAGACACTACAACAAAAAATTATATAATTTTAACGATAAGTCTATATAAATCGTGAATCTAATATAAAATGTATTTATTGTCATTCATCATCATAAGCTATTCGTGATTTTATCTTAAAGTGAATTTAATAAGTTTAAAAATAACGCGAATTATTTATCGAGGGAGACTTGTTTTGAGATTAATTGTCAAAACTGAGGCCACTACTTCGCATGACGTGTTGAAAGAATAGAAACACAGACGTAGAAAACTAAAGAAAAATAGTGAAAAGCATAATATAAAAGATTTCATCAAAATAAAATCCTTCGTTTGAACCGGGACCGATAGAGTCGGAGACTGTTTTACCGACATAACCACAAAGAACTAATCAAAAATCGCGCGCTTTTGTTCGAGCATATAACATATCTTGTCATTTCCATATTTCGCATCCAGAAATATATCATACCAATTTGGAAACAAATAACAGATTGGAAGTTATTAACACTAGGTAAAATATTACAGAAATCTAATAGATATAATTTAAAAATCATTTTCGCAGTAAATTTGTAGTATGCAAGTGACAGATTTTTTTCTCAAGATTTGGTTCAACCGATAAACTCATTGTAAGTCCTTTCTCTGTATTTTAAGTTGTATTTATACACAGCAACTGGATTTAAATATGTAACTCTCAATTTTTTGCAATACAATAGCAAGTTCACTTCTTTACAAGTTTGCCAATGGTAAATTAGAAAGATTGTTCGGAACAAAAAAAATATATGAAATTTTTCAGTTTTATTTGTATATTTTCGTATTAAAGTTTACAGTTTAGCGCTTTAAGAATCTGATAGTAAGCCACGAGTTTATATCCCACAGATCGATTAAATAAATTGTACGTTATATATTAAAAAATCAATACATATTATATGTATGTGTATACATGCTGTCTACTTCAAGAGTTTGGTTGAAATTGATCGCTATCAATTCGAGTAAGAAATTTTAATATGTATAATAATTATTGAGCCAAATAATATAATAAAAATGGTTTAAGCCAAAACTATTGCAAGTTGAAAAAGGCAATTTGTATCGGGTAACATATGCATTTAAATAATGTAACTGGATTGAATTGAACTAGTCGGCGTAGCGGGAAACTGTTTTACCGACCGATCAACGGAAAATCCAAAATAGTATGTAGAAGTGTGGAGGATATTTTCTCCTTTACCTCTGAATTGTACGGGGAATACGTCTTCTTGTCAATGCACTAGTATTTGTGTATATGTGATTTAAATGTGTGTCTTTGTGTGAGTTGAACCAAGTCAGCGTTTTTACTAGACGTTAAAAAAGTATAAGAATGAAATAACATATTTATTTATTATTTTTAGTAAGAATCTGTCATAACATTGCTTATCTTAAGACCGTATTTTTTATCAAAGCCAGTATTAAAAAAAAAACACTTTTATGACAATTGATATATATTATCGCATTAATCACATAATACTTTACTGTATTTTATGTAAACAAAGATGAATGATTTTAAAAACGCTAGCCAGATGGTTAATTATTTAATTCAAATTTATATTTTTAGAATATCATGTTGTTATTTAAATTTATTAGTATGTGTGCATTGTGATAAATATTTAATAGTTTTAACCATTTAAATGGTAACCAAAGATTTATTGTTATTTGCAATGATAACGTCAAATAAGTATAACATCGCGGGTACGATAAATGTTAAAGTGACAGAGCGACGGTGATAAAACGACGAAAACAGAGAATCAAAATATCTATAAATATATGAGTGAGGAAGTCAGCAAGTTGTTGTGACTGACGCGCTGCCGAACTTGTTTACTTGCTCACTCACCCATTTATAGCTATTTTGTATCCTTGTTACGGTCGCTTTGACGCGGTCGCCCTGCTATCGTCCTTACATGTATTTTTTTTAAATATCACATGCAGTAAAAATTGAACGCAGCATTATGAAAAGTTATAGAGCATTTTAAACAAAAATAATTATAGATGGCTGCATTTCTTGTTAGAATTTAGGATTCCGTTATGATAGCAAGAGGGTTTTATGTGACTGATATTTATTATTAAATTTGTAATTTTCTATTTGTTTGTGATATTTTAACCCATATTTAAAAACATCTTATAATTTATGTTTTATTTCTTTCCTGATTAAAATTTGGGTTACAAACGTTTTTTTTACGATAATTAGTGATTCAACAGCAACTCATTGAGCATAGAGTTCTGCATATTTGAATTTTAGAATCAGTTGTGCAATACTTATATATTATAAATATGGTTTCACGTATTTTTATAAAATGAAATAGTAACATGAAGATTTTTTTAGTGAAAAAATATTCTTAACAATAAAAAAATGCTGAAAAAATAGATTCATATTTACCCTTAAGCCCTTATCATTTACCAACATGGCAGCACATTTTTTGCTCACTTCTTTCTGTTCAACGCACCCTACTGTTATTTACCATGTTAGTTCCCATTCTATTCCTTGAAATTTTGCATTTCGTTAGTTTCTCCCAATCCCTCCGTCGGGGGTGGGATTGTGCAGGGGGGTGCGTGTGTTCCACGAGAGAGAGGGTTAGGTAGAGAGGGTGAAATGCGTGCATGCGTGCAGGAGGAATAGAAAAAAAGGATGAAAAAAAATACGCATGACGCCCAAACGAATTTGTTCACCAGCGCGTGTTTATAAAGAAAAATCGAATATCGATTTTCTTCGCTTATTATATTTTCATAACATAACATATTACTTTTTTCTACTATTTTCCAATTTATATGAAACATTCTGTATTGTAGTCTTTTGAATAAGCCATAGACTCACTTTTGTATCTTTAAAATAAAATCTACCTTAAAGTTATTAAAGCTTAATTTTAGAATCTGAGGAATTGGCCATCCGGGGAATGCGGGTTTGATTCGCCATCTGGTTGGATTCAAAAAATCTAAAAAAGGCAGGACTGGGTGCCTATTGGGTTGAGTAATTATCTGACAAACGATTCTCGTGAAAAATAATCTGTCAAGACAGTCTTCACATTGCGGAGATCCATATACTCCACTTTTTGAGTGGATTTCTTCACACTGTGTGGATCCATATGCTCCACTTGAGTGAGTGAAGTGAACATGGTATAAAAAAAATTAGAAACTAACTTTTAAAATCAAACTATCGACAACTTTATCGTAGTATCAAATTGTTAAAAATAATTAATTTAATGTAACTTGTTATCCAAATTATACTCAAAGGTCAGATAAAACTAATTAATAGTCTTTCACTATAAAATTCGTGTATGACTTTATATTTTGATTGCGTAAATGATTTGTAAAGATTATTTAAAGTTATATTATAACTAAAAGTACATACAGAATCGCACAGCTTCATGCAGTTAGTGGAATCGATATTTAGTTATTAAAACTATTTTATAATGGTGATGATTTATGTTATATTTTTATCGGTTTTCTATATGGTAAAGAAGAAGTAAGCATACGTGTTTGGATCTTACAGCTTTAAGGTTTTCCAATCCAAAAATACAGGACTGGACGTTCAAAGTCAAAATAAAATGTCAAAGAAAATCCTTACAACTCGAGGGTTCATATTTTACATTATCTATATACTCCACTAATGAATCTAGTGTGGAAAAATAGTATAAAAATGTAACACTTTATTTTTACTATTTATAGTGAGATTGCGATTGTATTTAAAACTTTTTAACGTGAAATTTTTTAAACTACTCAATTCAGTAGCATAAAAAATAGCCTATAAAATTATATTATAATTTCGGTGTTTTTAATATTTGAATTCTCTGTATCAAATTAATTACATAATTGAAAATGTCTAAATAGTATGTGAGATCATTAATTTTATATAAGGAATGATAACAGATACGGATTAGTATTTTAGTAATGCTTTTCAGATTCACAGCCATACTGTTAATATGATTTGTAGATATTTAGCACTTAGACGATCCGATATTATTAATTAAAATATGCTGTAGTAATTATAAACTGCTGATCTCTTCGAGAGCCGTTGGTGTGCAGTGTATTAATTGTACACATATAAAATGTCCACTTAAGAAGATGTTTACAAGTTTATCAGCTTTACAAAGCACAGCAATACTATTGCTTATTGTATTACTATGTAAGTTTACAAAAACTTCGTTTGAAATAGTATATAAATATAGAACTTCTTTTATGAAAAAAACTCTAACAAATAGAAAATAAAAAGTAACTAAAAAAATTTAAAAAATGTACGGAATATTGTTCATTACATATTACTAAGAATTATACGTAAGTGAAGTAAAATACATCAGATATAAAGAATATCAAAAGAATAAACAAACTTGTCTTTCTAACGTGTGTAGATAAAAATGTCCAGAGAGTTACAAAAATTATACGCGGGGTTGTTTCCCCCCAGTTACCGTTTGAGGTGACGGAATATTTGATAGTTTTAAAGGGGGGATATTCACTGCAATCTTTACGAAATGTTCATACATACTTAAATAAAACTTCATACACTCAATAATATTTGAACTGTTTTTTGTCATTTGGTCATCTTCAGACCATACATATGTATGATATATAATAATACAATATATGCAACATAAAGGTTGTAAGATATATGTTACTGAAAAATCTGTTATCAAAATATCTTTATAAAGATATGTCTAAAAAAATGGTGTATATCATTTAATATAATAATTAAATAAAGACATAATCTCTCCAAATACTTCATAAAATTTAATTTATATTTTTGTGTGAAAAGATTTATTGAGCATTGGTTTTTTTAGATATATACTACAATATAAAGGATTCATTTTAAATGATTTGTATTTGAATTGTACAGTTATATACTAGAACTATTCTTAATCTATAAATCTAACTATAGTGAAGGTTTTTCTACAATTATGGCTCTCAAGTGTCAAGTAAAAAAATATGTTTTAAATTCAAATTAAACAAAAAATGCTAGATCAATTATTGTAATTGGCTAAAAAATATATTTTATTACACGTTAAAAGTTAAAGAATATAAAATTAGAACGAGAAATGCAAAAATAAAAGTGAAAAAAAGAGACTACACGTCCAGACGGATATCCTTTACCGACTGATCTACCCGTTTTGAATACTCCATCTCTTCCCCTCTGAAACGTATCACATTATTCATATGAGTGATGCACGCTACTATTACACACATACTAACATAATTTAATACGCACACGTACATTCTGGTCCTAGATTTAGTAAGAAATAATTATTTCTGTTGATATCGATCAATATTTTTATGTCGTAATAACATCATTAAAATTATGTGGGGTTTTATAATAAGTTTGTAAAGTATGAAAACCTTTCAATTGGTATATGTAGAGAAATAGAATACATTATAATTATTTACAAATATCCACCACCGGACAGTAAGAGTTCACTCCACATTAAATCACATGGCGTTAGGATCATATCAAATTAAATTATTTTTTTATAATTTATTTTTAATATATAAGTACGAAATATTATCGTATAGTATCATACAAAATACTTGAATGATTATCCCTCCTAAGCAGTGAGGTGAATCTACCTCGTGTACTTGTACACGTCACTCGTAAGCCCTCCACCCGAAATATCCGAGCGAACATCAATCTATAAAATGTGGAAAAGTATATCCTAACCCTTATCCAACACAAACATACATACTTACATATACACCCCTCCCTCTATACTGCCAACTACCACCCGAATAAACTCCCTCCCCCACATGCAGCTACACTCACGCCTATTTTGTATATCACAGTGATGTTCAAACTGTCATGAGTTTTCTTTTATTTTATTTTATAATTCAATATTAATAAAATACCTACGTAATTGCTTAAATAATATCGACGGTTTATATAAACATAAATCTCATCCAATACAAAAACGTTTCAACTAATAAAAATAAAAAACTGATATTTTCTTCTTTTTCTGCCATATTTGCTTCCTATATGGAGCATATGGCTGCAACCTGACGCCTCCGGGAACCTCTGTCACTTGCCAGGCGTTTTACCTTTTCCCAGGTCATGTCAGCATCTTTCAGTTCCGCCAAATACGTCCTATGGATGGTACCCTGATATATTTAAATGTATTAACACATTAGTAGAAACCTGTTATGCATTATTTTTTAGTATCTGTTGTGATGTTGTTATTTGGAGTTGGTGATTTGATATTGATTAAATGTATTAGCATTAAAGGAATAAAAATGTAGAACTTACAATAGTTTCGAGTATAGTGATTAATTTATTAGAACACGAGCTTGTATTAAACATGAAATACCGTGAAGAAAGGCTGTTAATCCTGTAACTTTGTCAAAATATTAAGAGTGTTTCGTGCTTATTTCACAGTAGAAATTTATCTATAACTAATTGGCAATTTGCTCATTCCATTGTATTCCCGAAATACATACTCATTTATTTACATATTTCTGCAATCTCAGTGGATGTCTGCCGATTCTTTATCGCCCACCAGCTTGTTCTTAAATAGTTTGTTTTTTTTATAAAACCAAATAACATTTCATTAGTTCTTAGTGGATTATTATTTTTAAAGTAGGAAAAAAAACTGATAAAATAATGTATTTAAAGCGACTGAAATATTAATAAAAGAATTAAAAATAATAGTATGGATATTTAATATAAAACAATATTAGTCTGTGTGTATTTTTAATAATTTTCTTTTAAATCAAAGAGTTTTTTCACCCCATAGGTTGAATAACACCGCAAAGGCTTGTAACCTTAAGTGTTTTCTGCGCAGCCTGTTTGCGCATTTGCCAAAATGGCCGCCGAGAGCGTCGCGTGCACTTCATATGTGAAAATGAAAATGGCAGCTATGGGTATGTTTACAATAAAAATAAGATCACTGCCCATAGAGCACATGCTTTCTAATGTAAGCATTAATATGTTGTTTGCATTTTACATCAGAATATATACTCTTCATTTGTTTCGTATAATTTTTATTTATCGACGCCGTCGGTACATGTGATCTATGTATTCAGTAAAATAGTTCAAAATAATAGTATGAAATTTATAATTACAAAATATATCTAATTGTATTATAATTAAATATTGTCTAAGTCGTGTTATCAAATAGCAAATAAATATGGTGTCAAGTCCTATGACAGTGTACAAAATTTATAATTAATTATGTTTAATAATTTTCTTCACTGTAACTTTAAATAACATAAATAAAATATCTGTTTATATAATTGCTATTTTGATTGACATGTAAATCGATTAAATTAATCATTGCACGTTAAATTGTTTGACGAGGTCTATATTGAAGAATACTGTTTGTAATATATTATCTCTTTTTATATCAATAGATGTTAGTTACTTGATACAAATGTCATTCAAATTAACAAATATTCTCTGCGTAATTGAAAAATATGTAGTTATCATATTATTTCTTGATAAAATTGTCCTGTAAACAATTTTTAATTACTTCAAAAATAAACACCAATTACTTTTACATGATACTCACTATTATAGTAAGGCTTAATTTTAATTGTATTTATATGTATTAAATAATGATTCAGGTCATAGATTGAAAGCTTTATTAAACAATTAAATTTAAAAAAAAGCGAACAGATAAAGTATACCTATGCTATTGGCATACGAATACTTCATAAAGCGGATATAAATATATTATCATCTACAATCTTATTTATTTATTTAAAATAATTCGTAAAATCACAATGAATTAAAATGAGAAACAAAAAACAGTAAGTGATTCATCATTTATTAATAATAATTAGCACTTATATTTGTTTTTATTTTATGTTTATTTTTATCAATAATGTCTATCAGTTTTAAAAACATCATGTTAGAAAAAATATGTTTATAGTGATTGATTAAGTAGACTTTAAAACAATTAATTATAGCTGAGATAGAAGAAAAATAAATATTCAGAAAATAATGAGCTTTGACATAAAACATATTTTTAATTTAGAAAACTTTTGTTTATGTTAGAAAAAATAGAACTTTCGAGATAATTTTATGCATTAATAGTTGTATTTTAATTATTATTTTATTATTAATGCTATAGAGTATATAAAACAGTTAGAATGAATTGTAAATATAATACGAGTGACTTATTTGTATAGCAGCCAATAATAATAATAAAATTCATAAATCACAATGAATTTTTATGTATATGGCTTCATTAAAATAAACACCATCTAAAATATATGTAACACTAATAAAAGTATGTATATAATATCTCAAAAGCTGGTACAAATATATCCAGACAGTGAAGATGTTATACATACTTGTTACATTATAATACGAAATCCCCCTCCTCAAGACAATTAGTTACTCCTCCATTCTCTCCATGTCTACCTTCCGCATCCGTTTAAATACCCAAGTCAAGTTCAAGGTCTCGACTAACTAACCCAATTTCAAATCAGAGTCAAGGACGCGCTCTCATCCCCCAGTAATCGTTTCCTCGCGATGGAAATTATCCCATTATGCAAATTCGGAGAGGGTGCTAATCACCCCGCGTACGGGGAAAATTATTTAAAGCCTGCGGAGCGAGACAAAATTTTCAGCAATACTTTCGAAAGGTTTCAAATTTTCATCATTTGATTACTTTGTAGACTTTGATAATAATCTGATGCCTTCTTGATTTCTTTCCGCCATCCAGATAAAAGCACCAAAACATAACGAATCTTTTAAGCATGCCTTGCAATTATCAGGATTTTATAAAGTATTTTCGCCGTAATGATTGTAGGTAAATTATAGTAAGCTTTACTTTCTTATAGTCAAATCTCAATGACCTTAAGTGTAAGACGCATATTTTTTTTGAATCCATAAATGTAGGTAAACATCTTGGTATAATATTGATCCAGTGATGAAATGGATTTACTGATTTAGGCAATTCTATTTTACAGTCAAAATATTAATGTATTTTGAAAGAATATAAAGTAAATTCATTTCAGTTCACTGCATTAACAATTAATTTTCAATTCAATCAATATAAATAAAAATGATACGTCAACTATTTTTGATATTTTAAAGCATGCTTCAAACACTAAATTTCAGTGCATAAAAATTAAAAATAAGGTTGCTCAAAATGTTACGCGATCGGCAGAACTTGTGAAGAACTGGACTATTGTCAAAGCTTTATGGAGATTCAAATACTTTAGATTATGAGTAGATATTGTAAAAATGATATTTACTGAACGATCAAAAAAATCTATAAATGGCTCACACTAGAATATGATATAACATTATTTTTATGAATTAAGAATAATTGATTGACGATTAAATTCATAAAATATTGGAACCATTTGAAAGTATCTAAATGAAATGTCTGTGAGCGTTTATTTTACGCGAATATCTTAATGCTGAGAATGTTGCCCCAATGTTAAGTAAGGGTGGTGGAGGTTTTGGGGCGGTCTGGTGGAGAATTATATGGGGGTAAACAAGACGCTCTGTTTATGCAAATACGAGATCGTTTTGCGTCTGTTTTCATAATGAATGAACCGTTTTGTAACAATTTACTCAGATCTTTATTTGTTTGTTTTCTTAACTTCGCAAGGCCGTTAAAAAGGAAATGCTATTAAATTGATAAATGAATAGCTAAATGTTTATTTATATTTTTATATATCGAAATTGATTGCTTCAAAATGTTTTAATTCATTAAATCAATTAGAAATATGGAAGTTAATCTTTTCTATTTATTTCAAAAATTCAAATAATCAGTCAGTGGTGGAGTGGCCATTGCTCGCCCTATTTCTACCTCCTGGTAGATGAAGCTTGTATATTGATCAATATAGAGTAAACTTCATAAAGTGAATCCATCGTACTTCATATTATATTATATGTGGATATTAAACAGTTGTAATCGGTAGTATAGCGAAGCCAGAGCGGCGTCCTGGGTTTTTTTTTCGATTCACTGTCCTGTCACTTTTTTGGCATGGAAGATATTTTCAAGCACGTTTAATAAATCTTTTAATGTTAATTAAGTGTATGTAATAATTCTTTTAATTTTTATGAACATTTTTTTTGTATATTAGAACTACCAAAATTAATTTTTTTTTAGAAATGATGAAAAAAGGGGAAAATGAAAATTAAATATGAAAGACTGGCAATATTTTAAATTAGACTAAACCACCAATTGTAATGTTATTTTACTATCGTTGTTAAGCTCGATCACTGTGAATATTATTAATTTATGAATACGACTCATTAATCGATTAATTAACTAAAAGTGCTTAATTAATATTGAATAAGTAATATTATAAATAATAAAAAAAAAACAATTAGAATTCAGTTTCCAGACCAGCATCTTCAGATTTTAAAAAGTCTAGCAACTACGGGAATCGACCTTGTAACTTCCGGCTGCAATGCGCTCACACTAACATTTTGGCTAATGGGAGGAATATTTATGTATCGGGGTATGTATGTGTATTAAAATTAAATATATATCTCCGAAATTGGAGCAGCTTGAACTCAATAATATAAAGATACACCACTTCAGAAATAGAGTATATGGATATCCGTATTGTCAAGATATGTTTTAGAAGCTTAACTTTAAGTCTTGATATATAATACACTGAATTAAATTTGATATAACACAATAAATTGATTGTCAAACTAAGTCAAAAATACATTAGTATATCATCCTAACGATTGAAAATGATATATAGATCTCATCAATTTTATTAAAAGAGGAAGGAAAGGAGAATTTGTATTTTTTAAAATTCTTTAAATACGCATGAATTTAAGCGTTGTGTATCATAAATTAATTGAAAACTATAAACTGCCAAATGTTAATCTATAAAATTTTGAAAATAATTTACAGTATTACTGCAATATTTAAAAAAAATTTACGGCATCACTTTTATTAATTATGACTGCATATATCGTCGTATTACTGGCAAAAGACGTTAATGTGAAAAAGTGAGTTTTGAAATAATCGAGTTTTAATGTTTGAGTCTCTCAGTTAAATACATATAACGACAATTTTTTAATGTTTAATGTATATACCATAAGAAATTGTCGTAGAGTGTATTTAACTGAGAGACTCACACATTAAAACTCGATTATTTCAAACCTAACTTTTTCACGTTAACGTCTTTTGCCAGTAATACGACGTTATAAAAATTATATTGTCCTGAATTTTTAATACAGAACATTTACAGTACTATTTCTCAACATTACATCTTGGTCTGTTAAATATAATAATCAAAACCATGTAATATATTTTTTCAGAGATTGGTTTTACCTCATTTTCTGTCTATGAATAAAACCGTTACAATTCTTAGACAGAGAACACATGCTTCGCAATGCATTTTTTACCGATGAATAGACCGCCGTGCTGTAATATGCAAATTATTTTACTCACGGGTCATGCAACACCTTCCACGTCCAACCACGGGGTACCAACTCTTTCTGTCAATCACAAATGCAGTTGGTTGTGTAAAAACTATTATAAGAGTACAATTGCAACGTAAATTGAAAATAAATTTAACATTGTAATGCATTTAATGTTTTTATATTTATTTTAATTAAATATACACTTAACATGCCAGAGGTCACAAGTTCAATTCTTAACATGAGTAAGTTTTTTTAATATTTAAAAACTTGTACGAATGCTTTCTGTTTAAGCTGCAGTCATTATGTTTTTTATTGAACACAGTCGTAGTTAAAAATAGTTATCAGAAGACGGATGTAAAATTTAAATTAACTTTAATTGCATTAAATATAGTATAATTTTTAATTAAACATAAATGGTTTTTAGATTACATAAAAATCGACTACATTATCAATAACTAAAAATAGAAATGTTTGAGTTATTACGTTTTTTAATTCAAAGATGCGATAAATTAAAAGAACATAACTGCACTTTTGTCGAAATTAAATGAATACTCTACACCTTGAAAATGTTATAGTTTGTAGTTATAATAATTCTAAGTAAAAGGGAAATAACATAGAATTACACCTGATATAGAAAAAAAGATTGTGGGGCTTTTTCCGGGTGGATTACCCTTTGTAAAAATTCTCTTTCGCTTCTTTCTCCTATATGTTTAATTTATATCTGATTTCCTTCTATGTTTTCTTCATTCTATATTTCCTTATTTTTCTTATAATATTTTTGCTTAAACATATGAGTGGAACGTATAAAAGAATGTAGGTAAATAACCCTTTAATATTTTTTATTTTTTTTAAACCATGTTCGCTCCCAAACTGGAGCATATGGATCTACACAGTATGAAGATATACACTCCGAGTGTAGTATATGGATCTCCGTAATGTGAAGACGTTTTGACAGTTTATTTTTTTACGAGAATCGTTTGTCAAACAATTGCTCGACCCAATGTAATAATATGGAGATTAATTTTGACTGATTATTTTTAGCATTTGGATGTTCACGATTTGAAGACTTATAGCTTTATATACTTATTGCTTTGTTTAAGGGGTGGTTATTAGCTAATCACTCACTTTAATAATGAAATGTTTTTTTAATAATAATAAAAATAATGAAATTAATTATAATATATTATGACGTCATGGCAATATCCATAATGTTTCCTTCCTGACACTTGATATACCCACAATGTAAATAGACAACCCGACAGGAATACTTTTTAGCTTCACCTTTGTGATTATTTATTTATGACGTCAGGTAAGCCACTTTCGATTTATAATATATTTTTTATAATTTATGTTATGCAAGAACACCACATGTCCTTTACTATGCGACTCACTTACCTGACTCAAGTGGAGAGTACAAAATATTTATTTGACATAATTGGATTTTTATATATATTTCACTACTGGGTGGTATAGTTATAAAAAAAAATGTTTAATTGCGATAGTATGTTTCATCAATACAATAAAAATTACCACAATATCCATTTCAGCGTTCCCGAGGGAAAAAATCTGTTTTTCTTCAAATTTCATTTGTAATTTTACTAAATACATAAGACTGCATATATTTAAGTGTATAAATGAGATTTTCAAATATATTGTAGATAGCATGTGAAGCACGCAAGATATTTTGGTTTGGTTATGTGATTAATTATTGAGTATAATAAACCTTTAAATTACGTATGATATTCTTTATAATGTATATTATATGTATAAAATTTATTTCAAATGAAACTCTATCTCGTGAGTAGTAGATACAACATAAAAATACCAATATTTAAACTTAAATTCACTTCACTGACATTTTAAAATTGTGTATTTGTTAAATATTATTGCAGATTCCGTTAAAATGTGTACTTTCATGTGTTTTATTAAAAAGCATTTCCTTAAGACTGGAAATCACTTATTTGGTCAAACAATTGAGTTACCTAAATAATAAATATCGTTACGAAAATATCAATTTTTTCTACTACACACTCACAACGTTACTTCAAAATGATTCATAAACACGTGCGATAATTAAATAAATGACTTATATGTTTTTCTATAAATCATGTAGAGATTAAAGTATTAAAATATATTTATCATCGCACAATTTAAAAAAAATATATTCCTACTGAACCGTGTCAATGAGCAAAAGAGTCATTCCACGTGTATAACATACTTTATAAACCTTTTCCTTTCATCGTCCTTACTTCCTGGGCTCACAGTACATCTGCATATGGGACAAAGCATCGGCTTGATTTACATATTATGCCTATACAAATTCTCCAAGACGGATTACAACTATTCAGGTAGGCCAGGTTTGGTATAAAATGACATTATTTATCATTGCAGTAATGCAATTGATGTTTCCCCCTTTTTAACCATGAAAGATGATATTTTTTATGCAAATAAAATGGATCCAAAAAAAATATACTGGTTTTTGTTTTGTTCATATTTCTACGTGCATATTTTAAAGGCAAGTATAGAGTTCAAATTTACATTACATAAATACCATTTCTCAAATTTTACATATGTGTAAAATAATTAATATTTTCGACTGACGGTGCTTGATGGAAATTGATTTTAAATTCTGAATTACAAATAAATTCTGAATCACATATGGAAGTTTACCAGTTTAAATAATTCAGAATATGTGTAAAATATTAACATTTTTTAAAATAAAAGTTTAAATAAGTAAAACTTGTTGATATAAAAATATATTAATCTACCTTTATCTACATTAATACACTCATTTAATTATTTAACAATTTAACAATAAACATAACATTTTAAAATTTAAACTGATAAATTTTACAAAGAGTTTATTTGATTTAAAATCATAATATTAGATGTATTTAAATATATAAATACTTTTTCTAACACATTTACTCCAACCGTGGGGCATAATTGTAAAAAAAAAAATTTCATGAGGATTAATTGTCAGTCAATTGGTTAATTCATTAGGCAACCAGCTTCAATTTTTAATATAAAAAAAATATAAAGCTGCGGGATTTGAACCCATAACCTTTGACACTAAAGCACGCGTAGCTACCAACGTATGTATCCATTTACACACCAGATTGTTTTTTACGTGAATCGGTTGTAATTCAATCCGTATTCCTAAACATCTTGCGTATCCAATCTTGTGTCTTCAAATTAAAAAGTAGGCCAGTGGTGAAAATTAAGCTCGTAACCTTTTAGATTAAAAGGCACGCGTTTACTAATCAGTGATCGAGAAAAAATATTTTCAGCATCAAACATAGAACATTCTAATCGCAATAATGTAAATATCTCACTCAAGAAATTATATGGATTTTACCATAATAAAAAAAAAAATTTGAGAGTTTTTATAGAGGCAATTTGATGTCATCGAATTGATCAGCCTATTTAACATCCAGTCCTGCGTTCAGGACAGTGTATTATTAATCTTCAGATTATACACGGCACAAGGGCGTTTGAATATGATGGACACCTTTTTATAAGATAAATTGGCCAGTCTTTTCTACGTGCAATGAATGATATTGGCATTATTGCAACAATAGTACTATAAAATTGAGATTATTTATAAATTACTTAGGAAGGGACTACAATATCAATAACATGCAATACACAAATCAGTAAAAATATATCAACAGAACAGTACTGCCTTCATTATTCGATAATGAAAAACACTGCAGATTTAAGATTTGAAATTATAATTTTTTATTCATATTATATTTTTATATTGATTTTATATGAATGTTATCAAATTTGGCAAAGCATAAAAATACTCGTCAACTAAAGATCAGTTCCTCAAATTAAAAAAAAAAAAAATCAAAATATCTTGGGATAATTTTTAATATATGCCCTTCACATAAAATACCAAACGTCTTTTTACGTCAGCTATCTAGATCGAATTTCATATATATTATAAAATTTCTCTTCATTCTTTTATCGTAGTGTCTATAAAAAGCTTTTGGGGTTAGTTGGCCTTAGAATAAAATTAATGTGTTGTAAAAGGAAAGGTAGCTGGCAGGTAACAACGTTGGCGCCCTTCCGTCGATTATAGAAAGTGAAACCGTCTTCCGAAATGTTGAAAAAATGCCATCCACCTTTTCAATATCCACTGCGGAGATGAAGCACTCAAGTTTTGGTAAAAAAGGGTTCTACCAGGAGCGGATTTCGCGATATATATACTCACAAGATATCACATAATACTTATAAATGTTTATTATGAAAACAATATATAGATTAAGAGATGTTATTCTATTGAATTTTCATTTTTTAAATTATTATTTTAGTCTCTAAGTTTAAAAGCGTTTCAAATGACTTCTGTGAGAGGTTTTTATTGAGCGTTTGATTATAAATTACACAATTCAAGATTAATTGATTTATTATTAAATACAGATACAAAATCAGTAGTCCACGTGTTATTAATTGATATATTTATGTAATATACAATCTTGAATGTCTTATTTATTTTATTGTTACATGCAATTATAACAATATATTAATTTGGAATATCATGAGATTTAGAGTATAGAATAAACTGAGTACAATTAGTATGAATAAATATAGATTATTTTGTAATTTTAAGCCGTTTACGGGTTATTGAGTAATTGTCTGACAAACATTTCTCGTAAAAAATCTGTCAATACGTCTTCATGTTGCGGAGATCTGTATACTCCACTTTCGGAGTGGATATCTTCACACCATGTCGATCCTTTGTTCCACTTTGGGAAGAAACATGGTATCAGAAGAAAGAACAAGAATATTATAATAATGAAAGATCGTGTAGACAGATAGATGTTATGTAATTAAATCAAATTGAAGAATAATACATTCAATAAATGCGGCCCTGGCAGTTGATGTATTATGACGCAATAACCGAGAGAGGCGAAAGGTGTATGCATTTTGTATACACAGCAATCTCCGGCCTACCTGCATTCCAGTATTTAAATTTTATTATTAAAGTCCTTCCTGGCCTCATCTGCCATGTGACATGGAAAGAGTTTAGATAAATTACAGACCCTGTCCTAGAGGGGGGCAAAGAACGTAACTGACAGTAAAAAATAATATTTCTTGTGTTATCAATGTAAGTTGATTTAAATTTATTTGCTTATATTCAAAGCTATCTTGTATGGATGAATAAATCTTGTCCGGGTTTAAATGGATATCTGATATCGCGAGAAAAATCTACATATACTTTACAAATAGGTTTATGAATGAGTTCTTTGAAATCATTTTAATGTTGTAATATATTAAAATACGTGAAAGGGTATACTGATGTTATTTCCGCAATTGTCAAGTGGTTGAGTGCGTAAGATTCGGCGTCAGAGTTTTCGAGCTTAAGTCTTGTAGCTGTATAAATAAATGGAAGATTTCAAGGTACATCTTTAGATGGTGGGGATCCTGTAAACTCTGACTAAAAAAGGATTTTTTTAAAATAATTACCCATATAAATTATCACAATTGTATTTCAATATTAAGATCAGTAGAAAATGTATCCATTGAAACTATATCAATAACTATTTTTTTAGATTTAATTTAAAAGATAAAAAATAATACGCCAGCAAAAAATTATTACCTGTTAATTACGTTAAAAAAGTATTACCTGTTAAAGCTGTCTTCTGTGTAGAGCATATGGTTACGATGCAGCATCTTTAGGAATCCATGACAGCCAAAAATAACAATTTTTTATTTAACAGATTTTGATAAAATACCTTGACATTTCTGAATGAATACATGATGTGGAATTTAGCTCAAAATTTTCTTAGATATTGGAATTTCACCTGTTGGAAGAAGGTGCAAGCAGTGTTGAGATTCTCCGAAGGCATCCTTAGCACGCGTCCAATGTTGATGTTGATAAATCGTTCAACGTTATGATCGCGGGCTTAAGTTCTATATCTGTTATATATCATACGTTTTAATGTATTATTGAATGCATGAAACAGACACAGTCATTTAAACGAAAAGCTAACCAGCAATTCTCGTAAAATATTATAATCAAAAAGCACCTTGATACCTGATATCTGAAAAGGGATAAAAATAGTTATTTTTCCATAAGTTGGTTATTTTTTTCTTTTGATTACGTGATTCATCAGTTATCTTTTGTATACTGCATTTAATTCCTTCATTATTTTATTCAGAATATAAATTATGAGTGTTGATGTATTATAATTTATGAACAAATCGTAGTTTGTTCATAAAGGTTATAAATCTTGAAATTTAAACTTTAAAAAGCTCCTATGAAATTGCCCTTTTGTGAATTATGTTTGCAAAGCACTCGATAACTTGTATTGGCGTAAAAATTAAACGGTGTGGCATCCTATTGTTGCAAAAAGGTTTATATTATTGTTGAAACGAAAGTAAATTTCATTGTTAAATATCGGGCTCGTGGGATTTGATCTTACTGTTGAGGAAACACCAATAAATAGTTTGCTGCAAGCGAGGTGAGTAACTATACAAATTATTACGATCAATAATTTATATTTTATTCCTTATGGAAACTTCAACTTGAAGGCATTGGTAACACTTTCAAAACATGTATTATTAATTATATTCATCGTGCTGTTTATATGCCACATTATATTATTTAATGTTTTTTTTTGTGTTTTAATGTTACATTTGATATGTTTATTATGTTGTCGGCTTGCATGTTAAAAATTGTGATGAGATTAGAATTTCAAATCCCACATAAAAAAAACAATTCTCAATAATTATCTTTTGCGTATCATCTAATATTTAAATACAGATACTAGTTTCGTGCATTAAAGCATTTTCGACTATTTTAATCTAAAATGTATGAAATAATTCTATTCTATTATTATATTTATTATACACTTGTAAGACTACGAAAAAATACACTCAACACAAGTAAACCAAACTTTTTACTAATTTGTTTTTTTCTTCATAACCCATATCCATTTCCCATAAAAAGCACCCAAAGAGAAAAGTCTTCACACTGAGGAGATCTATATATTTCACATTCAAGGTATGGCTTAAAAAAATATTTATTTTATTTTATTAAGCATACATTTAATAGTAAATGTAACTGAAGTGATTATTAAATTATGATTAGTCAATAAAATATGTATTATTATTATTCATAATCCACATATGTGCATGCAAATTGATAAATGAAAACCCATTATTGGTATGTCCATTTGTTATATTCGACATCAATGATGTGATTTTTCCAAATAATGAATAGTACATTCAAACTGTTGACGTTATAAATTCGATTTCGTATTTACGATGGAGGTTTCTGTATAGTAAACTTTCATGAAAGGAGACCTCTCAATCAGGAATTTTAGTTCATATTTAACATATACACATAACTTTTAGAAATACTCATTTGATTAAGTTAAAACAAAAATAAATGCCTTGTCGCTCAGCTTACATGAATCATATAAATAAAATGAATATTTTTTTATTCTTACCGAATTTAATAACACTGGGTTCAAGAACCCTAATAAATAAAAAAACATAGAAAGGGTTATTCAAAAATGATTGTTGGCTGTATGACGGGTTAAGGCAATTACAATTTATAAAGATTATGTAAGGGTTTGTCGCTTATTTATAGTCTGGCAACATTTAAACATTATCCGTTGATCTAAGATACTGATGATGGTGACATATAATCCGTACTTATTACGGTACTTTCTACTTTAAAAGTATCTCTGATTAACAGCTTATATATTATATTTTATTTAAATAAAGTAACTTTTTTGAATTCAACTTGAAGAATCTATAAAACTACATGATTTTTTTAATTTGAATAAAAACATAAGTATGCACAAATGTACATAGGATTCAATTATATCGATTTTCGTCCGTGATATTTTTTTAGTAAATGCAGTTTTAAATAATCTCATACATTTTATTTAATATAACACGATTCTTGTTTACATAAATAAATAATTATTCTACTATACAGTGTGTTTAGATAAACGCATCCTCTGTCTGTGCCTATAATCGTATTTTCACCAAATATATAATTATTTACATTACACGATTCTTATCTCTCAGTTTATAAATTTTCAAATAATCATGTAAACAAAAACGCAGAATTTAGTACAATTACTTTTTAAAAAATACGTGCTGTATTTTAATAAAAAAAAGTGTTATCGCTTATACCGAATTACACAAATATATCCTAAGTGTGTAAACAGTGAAAAGAAAGAACGGTGTCCATAGATTTTTTCGAAGACACAATTGTTGTGTTTGAATTTACATACTGGTTGATAAAGGTTGTACATCTTTGTTATTTCCAATGTTATAAAATTGTACCGCATACTCTGGCCAAGTTGGTTGGGAATGACGTTTGTTATGAGGTCGGTACCGATGATAATAGAATGAATCTAAGTCCCATAACCATATAAGAATTTTTAAACAAATGGTCAAAACCTTGAATGAGTTATTGGCGATTATCAATTAAGAAACACAGTCTATGAAGATAACTCTACAAACTGTGAAATTCTGTATGGCTTAAATTCGGAATAGACAAATTTAAAAACAATTATAACAGTACCTATATTTTAATGTATTTATTAGCACAATGCAATATTTAATTCTAAGACTAAATATACAAGTCTACATTTTTTTACAAAATATATAATCTGTTCATTTGAATAACGCGTTTATTATTTTAATAATCCAAACCGCTGTCAGTCTCTAGCACAATGCAAAAAAACCCATCTACAGTTTACACTGAATACAAAATAAATTGACCTGTCAGCTTGTATGATCGTCACACATCTATTCTATCACAAGCGCTTGGAAATTACAGCTACCGTGCAAAGTGATGGGCCGTAATACTTTCCTTCACTTATACGTATTAATCCATGGATTCTCAACAACATAAATTATTTTTTGATTCTTAATCTTCAACGATTTAAAAAAAAAATGATTTAAATTGTATTTAATGTAGACAATTTTGGAATAACTAGAAAGATGTGCCCAATTATTAACAGTCAAAATGAAAAAAAAACGTAAACATTTATAATATTTACTTGTTTGTCCGCCCGACAGCGTACAGGTGAGCGTGCGCGCTTTTTAAACGGAGAGTACAGGTTCGATTCTCACATCCGCTGAATTTAAAAATATGAAAATGCACGACTAGATGTCCATTAGGTCGAGCAATTGTCTGACACACAATTCTCGTGAACAATAATCTGTCATGTCAACTTCGGAACGGATGTCGTAAAAAATATGTATTAAGTGCTTGCGTCTCATATGGGATCGAGAAATTACTATAATTAATAAATTAATTCCTCGACATACCAGAGATTTAATGAATTCTTTACAATCTGCGTTCACAGTGCCAATACATTAGCATTTTTGTCTTGGTCTACTATAAGATTCGATTGTATACCCTCGTAGAAGACAATTATTTTACTAATCACTAGTTTTAAAAGTTCATACTTATATTTTACGCATACAACTCGTTTCCAATCATAATATTTCCTTTTTATATTAACGTTATTGTTTAGTGTCTATAATAAAAAAATGCACTTTGATAAATAATAAAGCTTTTACACATAGCATAGTAGATGTGGCTTTTCAAAGCTTTCCAGTAAATTGTATACATTATTGAAATACTCATGTCAAATAATATTTAATACAATAAATTTGCACGTCAAACTTTGAGAATCAGTGACTAATATACCATAATAATACTTGGTGGCTTTTTGTGAATATCGTGATTTTGTGAATGATATAATATTCATTTTATATGTTTGTGGATGAGAATAGCAGAATTTTATTATGATTAATATAATATGTATAAATTTTCATATTCTTTCATACAAAAAAAAAAAAAATACACCCACCCTTTTATTATCAAACAGCCGTTAGTTTTGGGAAAGATCCACGAAAATACATCTTTGCCACATTCGAATCTATAAATTTAACTCTAATTGTATCCAATAAATTGATCGTTATTGGATTTTTAAATTATAATTATTATTTATATAAAAGATAATTTAAGGTATCAGTAGATCATACGTTTCAATACATTAGGATTAGTCGTTGTGGATAAGGGTGTGAAGAAAAAGACGGGAAATAAAGATGTAACAATACACCAGTTATATGTAAAACAATTCTTAGAGGTGCAAACATAACATAACTTAGGTAATTAGAAAATTTAATGTTAATTTGCAATAAATAATATGGTTACATTATATAAATGTGTAACTTAATCAGAATGACATAGGAATAGGTTAAAGAAAATCTTATTGGAATATGATTTTATCATATAATATAATGTTGATTCGAGATATCAGGAAGTTATATAATGTTTTGTTACTTTCAATTTTATTGCGAATAAAATAAAAAGATTAAACTTTTAAAAGTGCTTTTGCTGCATAATCATCGCATTTTTAAAACTTTTAACGACATCTATTAACTAGTAGAATTTGTATATTTCTTATTAGAATTATAGTCCTATAGTAATTACAATACAACCATATTATTTTTAATAATATAATAAAGTAAGTTTTAGAAATTTTAGATAAACAAATTCATTAAAATGTTTGCATATTCGGCTTATATTTTTTATTGAAAATTACAAATAAAAAACAATATATTAAAATATTTATCGCGACATCTATGAATGAATAGACAAAACTCAAAATTGTCGGTATAGCAGATTTATGAAATCATCCCCGTTCAAATATAGCAACTGTTGCGCGGTGCGCTCTATAAAAATCAATAGACATAAGGCATTTTCCTTTCTCATAGAAAGATTATGAACATCATTTTTTAAATAATTTTGCATACCCTAATGTTTAAGATAAAAATTAAAATGTATTTGTTAAAAATTCATATTTTTAATGTAATGTGAATTACAAAAATAATAAAGAAACGAATGATTTATATTTTTATATTTGTATAGAAAAAGTATTATGAAAAAATCACCTACGATTAAATTCGATAAATTACTAGACGACTATTAATTATTGCGATACATAATCAAATGTAACTCAAAATCAATCAACCACACGTATGTCAGTACTGTATAATTAATTTCAATATCAGCTTATAAGTAGTATAATTATTAAAATATTATTCACTTAATTTAAACTATCTCAAAACTGAAAAATACTGTTATTTTATAATAATTAAGTAATTATATAAAATTACGTGAATAAGTAAATGTGTGCTTATATTTGTAACAACGCACAGCTAAAGAGATTGACGGAATGTTCCAAATTTGAAATTTCCTTTATAAATTAATCAATAAGTAAGTATAGAATTATTCCACAAACAGCATACAATTCGACTTTGTTACGTCACGTGAGTTTTACGTGTGTAACAAGATAAGATAATTTGTGTTAATTCGTTAACTATTTATTTAGAGCGATCTTTTTGAAGTGTTTATTTCATTTCTTTATACTAACTTCTACGAGAGTTCTTTTTAGTACTTTATGGTATTATAGTATTTATCATTGTAGATTTTGAATAATTCCTTTTTAAACCGATTTTAATTTGCATCATCAGTCATATTAAATTAGTTTATATTTAAAGTACAATGTGTAATAAATTTACATAGCAAACAAAAAGATAAGAAAAGTTATGGAGAAACTTTACTCAAATTGGTATTTTGAATTAAAGTAGTATTTATTCTAAATCATACATCGACTAATCACAATATAAGATTACGAAATATTTTAAATATATGTATAATTAAAATCTTCAAAAGTCATAGGAAGCTGTTCCTATGATGTCTATGTAACTCTAAAGAGCACCGTATGTTTGTTACACCACGGTATGCATCGAAGTAGCTAGTTTGGAGACGTGGACAGGTGGTGGAGAAGAACGCAAGTGCATATATTGTAGTGCATAAAACTAATAAAACGTGATTACAAATTGTTTTGCTAAGGTGCTTAAAAAATAAACAATATAATGTTAGTAAATAAATAGTGTAATTTTGTTTTGTAAGGGTAGTGTCTGTTTTATTGTATGCTACATCTACAGTCTGTTGTCCGTTGAATAGCACTTCATTAAGTCCATACATATTTATATTACGAATAAAAAAATTTAAACGAGGGGTGTCCGAAGAAACATACACCGGCTATTTATTCATTACAATGATGTTTCACAGATGACCACTTGTGTGCACCTTGCCCAATAAAAACAAACATTCATTAATATCAGACATATTGTAAGTGAGAGGTCTGCCATTTTAACTAATGTTATTATATGTGTGTTTGATAACTACATGAAAAATCGAGAATATTAGAAATTTTCATTCAAAGAAATTACGTAATAAATATTAGCGTACGTTCCTCGCATCTGAGGGGTGCGGGTCGATTCCCACAAATCGTCGCTTTAGGATTGGTTAATCAAATATCCACAATGCACGATTTGAAAAAAAACGCGTTTTCAATTCATTAGATAGTTTATACTATATAATTATATTCTACCATAGTACAGGAATCATATAGTTTTTTTAAATAGTTCAGATATCTTCATGTATTTACCTGTATGTATTTAAATGATTTTTTTTCATATTTTGAATATCTGATGGTTAGTCTATTTGACAATCTGATCTTAAATTGACGATATGTTGGATTTAAAAAATCAGAAAATGAAATACTGTAATTGACCAATTGCCGTGAAAATATACTGTCAATACATGTCTTCACATTGCAAAGATTCATATACTACACTTACGGAATGGCCTATAGCCGGATCTTTATAATGTGTAAGCCCAGCTCCATTTTCTGAGCAGATATTTTTAAAAATGTGTTTAGAAGTCTCGGAAGAAACCTCCCAGAAGCATGGTTGGCGTGCGTTAAGATGTGTATAATTTTTATTCGGATTGGAATCTATTACTGTCTAACGAAAAGACGCTGATAAGTCGCCATAAGACGCCGCATAGAAAGCATGCCGTAAAGGCCGACCGATTTGATTGATTGGGAACTGATTTATGATGCTCTTTTTTCTCAACTGAAGATATAAACAATATTACAAAATAGAAGGCGAAAAAAATCGATCCTATATTTTTTATTGTACTTACGAAAAAAGCACAAAAGATTTTTTTTTACTTATTTAGCTATATCTGCTCCTTAATTGGAGTATGTGGCCACAATGCGATGCTTACAAGTTTCTCTGTCATAAGGCTAAGGTATTTGAATTCCCGATTTACAATTTTAAAATTCTCACGCTATCCAGTAAACTGTAAGTCGTAATGCTGATTAATATTAATTGGAGATAATGAATTCTACTGAACAGAATAAGAGACAAGTATAACTAAAACTTGGCATATGCATCCGTAGCACGTGTCTCATCCATTATAAACATTAAAAATTATAATTGAAAATGATGGTATTGAAACTAAAACTTTTTATAATAAGAAATTTCGATGAAATTTAAATGAAATACATGATTAATATTGCATAAAACAACGGAATGCTACTGGAAGGAAGAAAAAGTGACCATATTTGAGATCTCTAGAGGGATTTGTAGTATGTGTTCCGTTCAATATTATGCAAATTTAATAACCATATAATTTATGATACATATTGGAACATATACTATTAATTTATAAGACAAACATAAATATTAATTCTAATAAGAATATACGAATTCCTCTGAAATGGGTTTATTAGAAAATTAGTTCAATTATTTAGATTTCAGTTACACAGTAATATTTACAAAAATCTTTTTGTGAATATTCAATTTTAACATTATCCCGTGTTGGTTCACGCATTAAATAATGGGTAGGTAAGTCTTTGATACGAAAGGAGTTCGTTTAGTAGCATAATCGTTTTACCCATCGTGCCTTCAGGCCAAGATTGTTTTTACAAGCCTTATACTTATCCCAGTGACCATCAAAATTTAGTTCTTTTAAAAAGAGGTTTAAAAATTTGTAAATTTTGAATAATCTATAATATAAATCTATGATATATTACTAGACGTACTAATGTCAGTTACATTATATGAATTATAGTTCTGCTTATAAGATTGTTTGTTTCTCATCAACAATATAGATACATCATGAATGTTTGGTTATGGTATAAAGTACTAACTTTATTGCCCAGCTTTAAGTGGGGTAGGTACTGAGATATATACAAAAATTCTACTATCACAAATGTATTTCCATACTTGACTATAAATAAAATATATTTTGAGTCTTGTTTATCATCGGCGACGATATTAAAAGTTGTAAGTAAAGCAGTTGACTTGGAGATGGGAGTTAAAATAATATGTGGAAATTAGTTCTACAAAAACTATGCACACAAAGGAATGACATATTAAATAGAATTTACGTAATTATAGAATAAGTAGATTTATTTATTTCATTTTAAATAATGGATACTTAAAATACAAAAAATAATGGTAAGTTAAATAAAACTGAGTAAATTGTCAAGTGACATCTTTAATTTTCATAAAAACTTGCCACATATACAAATTATTGCATATTATTCATCTGCCTCGAAAACTTAATCTTACTATATCTTGCTCTTGATAGCCCTCAAACAATGAATTGTTGTTTTAAACGAATTCAAGCTATGCAAATGGCTTTTCTAGAAAAAAAATAGTTAAAATTAAACGGACTTAGCCAAAGTAGGCTTGGTAGCCTGACAACTTATACTCGCGAATATATTAAGGTGAATCTTCATTTTGGGCATGTTTTATGGCTGAAAATAAAGAATCACTGTATAATAAGGATGCAGTTATAAATAGTGGCGTAGCTACCGAGGAGCAGTTGGAGCTGGTTGCTCCACGCGCACGAATCGAGGTAAAGTAAAAAAAAAGTAAAACTAGAGCGAAAGCAAAAAAAAAAACGATAAGCCACAATTTCTGGATGAAAGTTAAAACTTATAGAAGCGTGGAAGAGAAGTTTAAAGAAGATGAACAAAATGAGAAAATTTAGAGGCCGTAATTTTACTTGCTTCAGGACGCTGAATTTGTAACTATGCCACTGGTTGTAGATGAAATACAAAATTGGGAATACAAAAAAAATGTTGGTTCAAAAGTGGAATGCCTAAAAATGATGAGTTTTTGTTTAAAGTGAAGCGCGCCCTGATTTGGAAAGCGCTTTGCTAAACGATAATGTAAATCGGTTTAAGGCACCGCTAAATTGATCTCTAATTCGAAGTCAAAACGAATTCACTTTATCAAATTTAAAGATAAGATTTGATATAAAGCACTACAAGTAACATTGTAAATTGATTGATTTCTTGTCTTAAGGGTTTATTCAAGGGTACAAATGGATTAAATCTTTACTGCAAATATAATAAAAAAAAATTGATAACCTATTGGATATTACTACTCACAATGCAACTTGTATTAATTCGTTACTTTCCTGATCGATGGGGCCTCGGTTCAAATACCACTGTGACTTTTTCTTTCATTCGTTTTTGATACATATCATAAGCACACAAAAGAAACTTCATATTATAATATTAAATATTTTTGTTAAAATTTTATACGAAATGTTTTAGATCATAAATTATTATTATATTGTATATTTATATTTTAGATGTTTGGTACGTTTTTTAATAATACATAATACGATTATGCTTGATAGGACTTTATTTCAAGAATTAATTCTTAACCATTCACTTAACTAACATATATTAAACGTGTTGATAGAGAGAAAATCTGAAGCTGCCTTTTAAACCAAATAAATAGTGTTTGGATTAAGTGCAAAAACAGTTACTTTATTTTATATATTTTCTAACCCTTGAGATTTAAAAATATGGCTTCATGCAAAATCTTCATACCAAAAACCTTAGTGGACATCGGGTGTCGATTAATTGACAAAACTGGTGAGTGTCGTTCGAATGAATACAATTACATAGTCCATCAGCGTGTAAACATTTTTTTGGCAATCCATAGTGTTTGGGTAAAGTTCTCTACCAATTATCAATTGTCTACCGATTATGTATCATTATACATAGAGAATCGTATCCAACACTATGAATTGATAACATCAGTTTATGATGTTTTTATTTTTTTAAACTATTTCTAAATTTCTTTCTAATGTTTCTTATTATCTTTACTTGAAAGCACGTACAGTACGCTAATGTCGAAATTTATCCAGACAGATTAATTTTTACAAGGACTGGTTGTTACTAGACCGCTTGGATAATAGACAAAGTATTCATATGAGGAAATATCAAGAAAATATTACTGGGAAGTATATGATTTATTGCTGATATAATATATTATTTAAAAACAAGGAAAAGAAATAGTGTTGTCGTTTCTAGTATTATTGTAATTTTGTGGGTGAAGAATGTGTTGATTTCATTAAACCTGTTTTTAAAAACCCTCCACCTCCTATTTCATTTAACGATTTCGCGCGGTAAAAGATTGATGAATGTTTGTTTTCAAAACGATACGTCTCCGATAAAGTTGGCTGAATATTATTTATGGAGTAGTCTCACGGAATGCAATAACTGACTTATTTATCTGCAAAATAAATGGCCGTAGACCTCTAACACCGTCAAACTAACATTTAAATAAATATTTATTCGTATATAATATATCTGATCGGAAATATTTACATTGCAACCTTTGACACTGTTAAAGCCATTCAAAAGATTCTAGCAATAGCCGTTAAATCTTATTAGAATTTATTTGAATATACATCTACGTAAATATATTTTTGTGAGGTTAGATTAAGTTAGGTTGACTTACTGAAAAACTATGAGCATGTAAATTTTGGAACAAGAGAGAATTTTTGATACGCTAATTTCTGTATTAAAACATACGTGTATGTATTCCATATTGTTATAAGATTTGTCTTTGTATTTTTTTTTCTTTTTCTTCCATGTTAGCTCCCTAAGTGGAGCATATGGATACCACGTGCCGCCTCCAAGAATCTCTGTCAC
>JAGVSQ010000343.1:0-42388 GCA_022683975.1 Rhyacophila evoluta
TCAGAATTTAAAATCAATTTCCATCAAGCACCATCAGTCGAAAATATTAATGATAGTACTTTGTTAAATCAATTTGTTTTCAAGTGTAAATTGTTTAAATGAAAGTTTGGATGTACCAAGCGAATACTGACTATTAATTCTGAAGTGCAAACTAATTAATTTAAAGTTCATCTGTATCAAGTTAATACTACATAAGTCTATAATATCCAAATTGAACTGATACGTAACCCTAAAAAAGTAATCAATTGCGGATGGCATTATAATTATTCAATATCAAGTCTCCATAAGTTTATCAGAACGAATTTTCTCACCGGTCTTAACTTGAATCCAGGTACGCCACTGCCGCTAGACGGTTGTAAAACAAGCGAAAATTCGTGCGTGATCAGAGGTCACATTTTAGTTCAATTAATGTTTTTTTCGGGGGCACACGAATCACTCAAATCAAATTGTCCCGTTTTATGTACGAAATAAAATTTAAAAAAACATCGTAATCGTCTTGATATGTCCCGCGGGACTACCGCTTTTAGTGGACATGTTTAAATTACTACCCCATTACTCGCTTATTAAATGTTTACTAAATTGCCCCTTTAAACAAAATAATGCTTCATGAAGAGTGGGTCATATCGAGTCAGTAAATTATAAAACTAGTACCAACTACTTTATATTTTAAAGTTTAATATAGATCGTTTGGGGATATATTTCCAAGGTGAATTTATTCCACTACGCCAAAAAAATAAGGAGACCATTTTAACTCTTTAATTGCCAGTCGCGATGTATATGATATTTCCCTGTACGCTAGAGATTTTCGAGATATTAAAACACGCAAGAAAAATAATTTAACCTACAAAATTTGAGACTTACAGATGTTTGGTGTGACCTCGCATCATATGTGTCATCATATGCATCAATGAGTTAATAAGTTTAGATCGAAACCATTTTTCAGACCTTGAATATTGTACGTTTAGTAAGAGAAATCGTCCCGACTCACCGATGAGTCGTTGGCGCTCATGCGTTTAAATATCGAAACCAGGCTAACTACATTTGTGTTAAATGTTCAGGAGTAACAAAAACTTTATTTAATGTGTATGCTACTGCATGGAGTTGGCTGGCGAGTCTGGAGTATAATGTATATATACCCATTTATATAATGTATATTTTTTATGCCATGATCACTCCCAAAGTGGAGAATATGAGCATATGAGCACAGTGTGACGACATCCACTCCGTAAGAGGAGTATATAGATTTTCTAAATGTGAAGACTTTTGGCAGATTATTTTTAACAAGAATTGTTTGCCAGACAATTACTCAACCAAATGGGTATCCAGTCCTACATTTTGAATTTTTGAAATCCGGCAGATGGGGAATCAAACCCGCATTTCCCATATTGCTAGGCACGCATGCTATCAACTACACTACTGGGGAGACAGTTTATATTTACTTAGAATAAAACAAATTAGTAGAAAGAAATAAATTTCTATTAGATGATACGTTTGACACTATACGTAATCACAATAAATAATAATTCATATATATTCGTTGCTTGATCATATTAAACTTTAATTTAAAAAAACTTTTACTCTTAATATTATTGTATTACTACCGCTGCAAAAATGATTCAGCGATTAGTTAATTATTAATTGTATTCATTATATTATTAAAATCTTGACCCTTCTCATAAATTGATCGCTTGCGTGTAATCAAGTGACCTCCCAAAACGATTGAAGTGCTTTTTCCCACTAACAATCGGCCATAACTTTCTAACAACAAGCTAATTTGGTTAAAGTTACAAAAAACATCCCCCATATAAAACAATAGCTGCCAGATTAAGTTTTTCCCATCTACGTAATTATTTCATCATAATATTATGTAGGTATTTCGATAAAATCATAGCATACAACTAAAGATCGAATGGATCAAGATGGTCGACGAATTATTCTAAATATTTACGAAAAGAAAATAGTTTTGATTTTATAATGTATTTAATGTTTATAATGCATTTAAAATATAACGTCGGTGTATGTGTTATACCGCAGAATGACATATTGTGAACTTATCCAGGAGTACGCAGCCGTACTTGGTTATTTAGTGTGCATGATTAATTCGCGGTATTGACTTTAACCGATTGCAAGCAGTCTATTAGTCAATTTAAAAATTTTAATGTAGCAATTAAAGCCCGAAAAAAGTATTTTGAAATTATTGTCTCATAGGCGGTATTGGACACTGACGATAGATCATTTAACATCCTAAAACTGATTTCATAAATTAATTACTGAAATCGTTTAAAATATCTCAATTGGTTGGTTGAAGAATTACAGGGTGCTAATATCATTATTTAGGAATACCGATGTATATAAGTGGAAAGAAAGGAAACACTTCGATCTGATTGAAAATTGTTAGAATCTATGGAAGTTGCGATCCTATTTTAGTGAGAGATACTTTTTTTACAAACAAAATTTGACTTCTTCAAAAGATAAAATATCTTTCTTCATTAATATGCTACAATAATTATTTAGACAGATCATGAATTATGTACAATTTAGTAAACGACGGTGAAGTCTTTGGAAAATTGTTCTTTATACACTCTGCAAATACGATATATTGTAACAATTATAACATATTTGTGACTGCATATTTGCAATGTATCAAATTGTATCATTGATAGGTGTGACAAAGATTTGAGTCCATGAATGCTTAAAATACGACCGAACCATCTAAAAAACAGTATTACAAGTTGATTCTGCTCTATAATCAAAGAGTGGGCATCAATTTAACTACTAGATTATAAGTAATTATTTAATTTTTATTTGATAAATAATCAAGCGTGCTTAATATTTATATTTTTGCCAACCAAATTTCCAAATTAGGATCGCTAGAAACCACAAATCTTGTGAATTCGTGTATATGATACTAATAAAAAAGGGGTAATTTCCACTATGGATCAATAATTTTCGACGTGTGTATCAATTTTTCTCTCGGTCCTTATAAAAATCTGTCATTTTATACGGAGACAAATATTGAAATGTTATCTTATACATTGTATGCGGCAAATTGATTAGGTATCGTTGATACTTGATAGTCATCCAGTATCGCGTGCTATTCACTAATTTTACCTAAACGCGTAGGTATCATATTTTAGTGCTTTATATAGGGAGGAAATAATACGCATTTTACATCAAATTTTATGAGCGTTCAATCATAACATGAAAATTGAAAATAATTAGTATAAACTACAGCACGAATTTGCGTTTTTTTTTATTATAATAACTCAAATTCTTTATCAGTTGAAAAAAAGTTATCTTTTTCAAACTTAAAAACTTTTTTTTACCATTATGATTAGCGTCCTGTTCTGGACAGCCACAAGGACATGTTGACTGCTTAACAAGGCCATTTTTATAGTATTAGGTAAAGTTAATCTAGGTTAGGCTAGGTTATCGAATTTGGCTCTCTCATTTCTGTTTTAAACCATTACCGTTTCAATAGAGGCTTTTGACTTTCGCATACAATTCTATTTGCTACATCTGAATTACTTTAGAAATGGTAATGATTTTTTTTTTACTATACCATGTTCGCTCTCAAGGTGGAGTATATGGATCTACAGAGTGTGAAGATATCCGCTCCCAAAATAGATTATATAGATCTCCGCAGTGTGAAGACGTCTTGACAGATTATTTTTCACGAGAATCTTTTGTCAGACTCAACCGAATGAGCATCTAGTCCTGAATTTTCGGTTTTTTTTTTAAATCCGACAGATAGGGAATCGAGCCCACAATCTCCGATTGCTAGACGCGCACGCTGACCTCTACGGCATCGGGAGAGAAAAAACTTCTGATTCTTGAAATTTCAAACTTTTATAACTCGAATTATATTCATTAAAAACAATTTCACTTACAAATCTTAAATATACTTTTTTGACATGTCCGCACCGAAAGTACAATATTTGACAGATTACTTTTCAATAGAATTGGTTATTAGACAATTGCTTAACCCAATGGCGTAGCTAGCGAGGAGCGGTTGAATCAATTACTCCAGGCGCACAAATCATAGTGGGGCCAAAATATTGTGGGAGGGCAAATAAAAAATGAAGGTAGAGTGAGAGCTAAAAACAGAGAAGCTATAGAGGGCGCAACGATTTTACTTGCTCCAGTGCGTTGAACATGTAGCTACGCTACTGGCTCAAATCTTGGATTTTCAGATTTTTAAATTGATATTTTTAATAAAACTAACTGTTTATTTCTTGTATTTGAGTTTTGATGTTCATCGATTTTAGAAACTATTTGTATGCTAAAATTCGCACACAAATATTTTGATTACAGAGTCGTTTTAATTTTGTTTGTTCAATGTTTTTTCCAAATTATTGCAGGAAATGTGTCTAAAGTGTTCATATTATTTAATTTCTTATAAATGAAATACATTTTCAATCCTCATCGTTGAAATGGGAAAGAACATCATTTGAAGTAAGAATATAATGGTGCGTTTAGTAATTAATGTTTAAAATGTAGACACAACAAGTGCACATGAGACGCGAATTTTTCAGATTTAAGATTCAGCGAAACATTCAGAAGATTTATTTTTTATATAAATGTAGTGAAAAATTGATCCGAATAATTTGATTGAACTCCAAGAATGTGGCAACACTTCCGGTAGGTAATTTGATATTGTATCAATATAACTTATTGTATATATTCAATTTTCAACCGCGTGTAATGACAGCCCGAAACCGCTATCTAATTCGAAACTTTGAATATCGAATTGATTCGTTCGAAATATGAAGTGATTAAAATTAAAAAGATAATCTCGCGCGCGGTGTCTGTCCACTTACCGTTGATATCCAAATTCGAATCTCTTGTAGAATAAAACCCGCGTCCGGCCACAGATGGTGTTGTCGGAACGCGCGTAAAGCAATTTTGTAATTTGAATGAAAGGGCGAATGCTCCTGTGGTTTGGATTTGCCGCCGCCTGTAATAAAGCTCGCCGCCGCGTTTCAATTAATCGTCAATCGACGGAGGGCGCGCCGCCTCCTCACAGAGCCGCACACCGGCTTCAACCAATTTCTTGAGACAAAAAATAAGCTCTTACGAAACATACCACCATCACTTTTCCCGCATTTTTTTTACAGTATTGTATCTCCATAATGTCATTGCCGTTTACCTGTAGTTTTGTTTATATAAATAATAAAAAAATATATTAAAATTCTTCTGTCTACATATCCGTTCCCTATGTGGAACATGTCATCATCACAATGCGGCGCATGTAGAAATTTCCGTCGCCTGCCAAACGTTTACATCCACCTGGATCATGTCGATTATATTTTACATAATAACCAGCGGTCGTAAGAAGAGGCATGTGATTCTCTCTCTCTTTGGGGCATCCGTAGCACGTATCACAGTCACGTTTAATACAAATTAAAAGTCATTTCATTTCCAACTCTAATAACTTTACTAAGAGCTAGTTATGTGCGATTATTACTAAATTACTATTAGTCCTCCCGACGGCCGAGAGGTAAGCGAGAGACCTTAAGTACCGGAAGGTTCAGATTCAAATCCTGCAACGGCCAAAGTTTTTTCAATATTCAAAAATGCAGGACTGATTGGGCTTAGAAATGGATGACAACTTCTTAACAAAATTTTCAGACTCTAAATATACATACACGGTAGCGTAGCTACATATTCAGAACCCAGGAGCGATTAAAAACGTTGCACCCCATATGGTTTATCGTTTATATTTTTACTCTCACGCTACCTGAGAATTTTTACTCCCTACTAGAACATCCACCCCGTGATCCATGTGCCTGGAGCAACCACTACAATAAATAAACAAGAAAAATAAAATAATTTCATAACGATTAAATTTCCTAATTCGATCCTGGCACTTCATCGCTCTTGCGGAATCCATGTTCAATAATAAGATGAAGAGAACCGAATAGTATTTTTTTATCAATTTTTATAACAAAGTGGGATCAATATAGTTTACATCCATTCTATTACAATGGTGATTTTTTAAATCGACTACGCGAATATATTACTTTTCGCATTCATATAAAAAGCTGGCAATTTTACATTAAAGTGGCTGTATTTAGCGGAGCTTTATACATGTTAAATATTATATTATCTTCTCTAATACCCTTCACATTATGCCGTCAATCATAATATTCAGCGGGTTTTAGGTAACTATAAGAATATATAATAATACGTATAGATAAAAATTATCAAAACAGTGGAGTAGTGCAAGAACAATACTTTTGTTCCATAACTACGTATTTAATTTTAAAGCTAATTCGTAGCTAAATTTTTGTAAGTTTGATCAACTATTATTTGGTATTTATTATTACGAAGTGTAACTGATTTCAAGAGAAATAGCATAATTCTTTCACTCATAAAAAATAAACAGTGCCGCACTTTCCTAATCTCCATATTGTATACCGCACAAATATGATAGCCGCCATTTCGTAGGTGAAATAAAATAAATTTGTATTTTCATCTTTCAAAAATATTTTCACAGTGAAATATATTATACGAATTAAAATACTAATATAAAATACGTTGAGAAATGCTTTAACTTATAATATGTACAAGTTATAAATCAGTGAAAATATTTTTTGCAATGAGGCACCCCCATCCCACGCTGTGGCACTGAAGACAAAATTTAACATTTAATTGCCGCAACGCTTAGGATTAATATATTAGAAATGCCACAATTTTAAGGGATTGTTAGAAATATATTTATTTATGCCTGTGTAGTGACTCTTATCTAATATATTATGTACTCGATTATCCATTATAAACGTACCTGACACTTTCTTGAATGATGGCGCTAAGTTTGTCGAATTTATCATTCCGATGTATCATTAAAAAAAATAACCGATATATATCGGATTTTGACAACTAGCCCATTACAAACCTCATAAACACAGATAACTTAGGCACAGGTGTAATATTTTTTATCGAGTCTGGTCAGAACCATAGAAACTATATTGGCCATTGATAAAAATAAAAAATTAGACTTTTGGTGACATCATATAAAATCTACAAAATATTACCTACATAAATGGGTACCTACTAAATATCCTTTTAAGTATAGCCCTTAATACATATATTATTTATATTTTATCGTTCGTCATAGGAATGTTTTACTTCACATTTCGAGCGCTCGTCAGGTTTTTGCGCTCTTGGCAAATGTCCTTTTGCCAATACCTTCCTACGGCCCTGAGTCTGGCTGATATTTGAGTTGACAAAATTTCATTGACGTGATTGTTAAATTTTTATTTTCTTGGTAGATACAATATTTATTTTGTATGCAAGTCATCTTCAAAATAATGTTCTCAACTGACATCCAACCTACATAAAGTTACATTAGTATTGTTGATAGCTATTTCGCCCCTCTAGAACTCAACAATTCAATTGACTTGAAAATATAAATAAGTATATATTTTGTGTTGTGGTTTTCAATAAAGTGAAGAAATTTCATTAACTAAAAAAATGCAGCCTCTTATACCTGTACTGCACCACTAAATATCACAAATTGTGGCATAACTTGTAAAAGACTTTTGATCCGAAATACGTTGTCGACGTTCTCAGAACTACTAGAAAAAAAATTGAAACAAAAATATAATATCCATTGATGATAACGAATTTAATTATTATATATTACATCCAACAACCGTATTAAAAAAAATACAAAAATTTAGGACTGTAAGCAATTGCCTGACAACCAAATTTTGCTAAAAATATCTGTCGAAAATGTCTAGACAATACGGAGATCCATATACTCCATTTCTGGAGTGGTTATCTTCAAACTGTTGAGATTTATATGCCCCACTTTCAAAGCGGATATGGTAAAAAAAAATTAACCTGAATTAATGACACGTTTCCAAAGAATGGTTTCCACAAGTCAAAAAATCGTGTGTCGATAACTATATTTAAAGTATTAAAAAATAGCGCACTCAATTTTGTTGGTTTGAAAAATCTGAAATGATCGCATGCATGGAGAAGACTTGACAACACTCCTTCACAGCAATCCGTGACAGGATAAAAAAAAACTAAGGGCAGTTAATAGTGTTAATAAATGTGATTGCCCATTGACTTTATGTTGCAATTACACTTAATAGTGTAGTTAAATTAATGTCAGATGTCTCTGCAGACCAATTCTCGTAAGACGAAAGCGTCATTCGAGTACAGACTACATTGGACTGTGTAAATATAACAGTTCTGCTTCAGTACAAAAAGTAAACGTGCAATACAAAAACTTTCTTAATTATGTACATACTAGGATTTTGAAATCTAGTCGTATTTTATGTAAGTTTATAACGTAAATAATTCTTTATCAGAAGTGAAGAATTAAATATTTATTTCATACTATTTTTAATCATATTGCCTTAACTAAAACTCCAGAGCAATTGTATACTAGGCTTCGAAGACAGATGAGTTGGATAGTTTACAATAAGACCACTTTTCTTGAAAATTGAACTTATTATGAGGTTTTACTCTAGCACACAGGCTTCCAACCTCTGGGTCGCCAACTTATAGTCAACTAAAAAAATATTCACCATATTGCAATTTTTATTTTTAATGAATAAATTGATTATTCAACATACATAATTTTAAATAAAATTATATTTTTAAAAAATACTTTCGCTGTTTTTTTTTTATTACCTTATTCATAAATGGCCTTTGGATTGTAGGGGGTCGTGGATCACATGGATTTTATAAAAATGGGTCGCCACCCGAAAAAGGTTGGGAAACCGTGCTCTAGCAGGTAATTCACATAATAATGTAGTCAATAAGTTCTCAATGGCCATAAAATCATATGAAAAGTGGATTTAAAAAATATGAAGAATTCCAAACAACCATAAATCCAATTAGTTGAGCAATTTATTAACCAATTGTGAAAATATCTGTTTTCAAGTCAACAAATCTTTCTCCATTTCTAAATTGGCCATGTTTACATTCTGAAAATTTACATGCTACACTCTCGGATATGGTAAAAAAAAATGGAAGAAGCATTAAAACATCCTCTGCCAAAAGTGACAAAAATCACAATAGTTTTTCTACAAAGTTACAACAGACAACACAGGCTTGTCTGAGGTGTTCCACTTCACAATAGGTACAGACCATTTGAACAGAAAACAACACAATTTAATTATTTATTTGTTTTCATAAGTTGGAATTCAGAGAAAGCATTGAAAATAAAACGAAAAAATTTGGCAATTCAATTATTTATTTTCAGTTCTTGAACATAACATTTTTATAAGTAAAATATGCGCACATCATAATATGAAAACGTAAATTATCTTAATTAGTTAAAATAAATAAATACAACATAACAAATTAATTGTAAAGTTTTGGAATAAATATAATTTTATTTTGGTGTATATCAATAAGTAATATCAATAAGAAGAAAAAAAACAAAATATCATCATAATCTTATTACATATTTTATGAGATTTTAAAATGAACATACAACAATATGGTAATTATGTTATAAAAATTCACAAAATTGAAAAGTATGCCTATATTAAAATTGCATGAGATTTTTAAGTGTAATATCATTGTCACAAAATTCATTTCAATCCAGAATATGTGTTGTGGAAATTATATATATACAAATATTTTTAAAAAAATGATTATGTAATAATTACTGCTTATTATGGATTTCACACAAATTGATATTTTTTTTATTTTGATATAATATTGATTATTTTGCAGATCTTCAATATTTTATAAACAGACTTGGAAAAGATAGTTTCCAATGTTGTTTTAGAAGAAACACCCTATGAGAAATGCTTATACAAATGTTCTTAATGGCTAGAATTGGCTGAAAAACTGATTAAAGTCACATGTATACATATATTGAATTATCACACGGTTTATTTTGAAGCAAATATCATTAATACCTAACATTATATTGTATTATAAATATATATTTTGAACTCATCTTATAGATATATTTGTGATAATATTTCTACACCATTTATATTTAATTATCAAGTAATAATTCAAGAACTTTATACTAATTTAATTCTTTTATTAAACCAATTGCAACACTGTAAAAAAAATTCTACACATAAAATAGTGTTGACTATATGGGGTACAGAAATTTTTCCCTAATCAAAAGAAATCTTTCTATAAGAATTGACTTTTAAAAAATTGACAATAGGTAGTGCTAACCTAAAAACAGTTATCGCATACATAACATTATTTTTAATTAATCTCAAATTACTTGATGGCTACCTATACTGCCCTGCTAAGTAAAACACAATATTCAAAAGATATTGTGTTTTTACTTAGCAGGGCAGTATACTGTTAGAGTAAAATTAAGAAATTGATAATGATGAAATCACATTTTATTTTTTTATGTTATATGTGGTCAGGATGCCACTGAAACCACTCAAACCGATATCCATTTATATTATTAAAAATCAATAAAAACTACCAGTTAAAAAAGATTAAAGAAAATCTAATAAGGAAATACCTTCAAATACCTAATATTATTTTAATACTTTGATCTCTTTCCATAATTTGGCAATTTATTAAGGCACCATTGACTAAAAAAACACTCATGAAACAAAATCGATTCAAAAAGTTGTATTGATCACAACACATTAAGGTGGTAATCATTTATAATTGATTATTTTACTATTTATGATTTTAACAAAATACCGTGATTCAATCTATCGCACAAAAAAAGAAAAAGGTAATAATTAACTGGCTCTGTATGAATTAAATCACATTATCGTAACAATATGCAAAACATTGGCTGAACCATTCGTTTCTTTGTATTTTTGTAATATTATAAAACTTTATAAGCCAAAAAACCACAATTTTAAATATCTGTGAAAGAATGATTATCATAATAATTATGAGTATCCTTAATAAAAATTTATAATCAAATTCCAATCACAAAAATACAGTCCTCTCAGCGTTCTTCCTAAATAAGTTTCTGTAAAATATGAGCATGTAGAAAAGTAGTGTTATCAAATAAATACTGGTTTTTATGAACACACAACTGACAAATAATAAAATAAATTCCGAGATTCGACTAGATAATCAAACTTTTAAAATGATTCGAGTTTATATCAATTAATTCTTTGTATTTAAATATGTTACTAATATGTAAGCAATTGCCTTAACAGAATTGTGAAGTATGTATAAAATATATATTATTATCTACTTCTACTCTTATAAAATATCTTAAAAAAGTGTGTCGGTATAATTACAAAACTTAATTAACTACATATTTAATAAAAAAATCACTAACATTCCGCAAAATATAAATAAACTAAAAGTTATATTAATAGCTCATCAAATCAAAATTTCTTGTGTATTACTTAACCAAGATATATTATCACCCCTCCGCATCTCACTTAAACTGATGTGGGTTAAATTTTTTTACTGATTGATTGTCATCTACCCGAATGAAGCCACTCTCAGAATATATTTGAAGTTAAATTCTACCTGAAATTCTGTAATTTTTTATTTTTACATACTTCATAATAATATTAATGCAACAAACATAATTCAGATTAATATTTTCCACAACCCCAAAAATAATGACTAAAATAGTATAGAATGAAACTGTAGGGATTCAAATATTCAGTAGATTGAAAAACAAATAGAAAATAATGCAATATAAACAAGGAAAATTATCACAATTAATTATCAGTATATTCTTCTAGATAGTCAATGGCATTCATGAGATCTAAGCAAGCATCCACTTTAATTCCCCTTCTCTTCATATCACCTAAGTTGAATTCTAGTGATGTACAGTCTTTTCCAAGTGTTTTCCTGATAAAATAAACATAAGTATTATTTTAAATACAATTAAACATAAAAAAATTAAACAGTATTTAATCAGTTTCAATAATATTTAGAGTCTAAAATTTTTGTACCAATAATTTGAATTATTACATCGGATATATCGGAAAGAGAAAAAATATTATTCCAAGTATTTCATTATTAAGCATGTTTATTTATTTAAGCAATATCAGTATAATTTCAAAATACGTATTAACAAAACAATAAAAAAACAGCTAAGCTTTGATTACTGAACTGTTATTTGTCGGCCGATGTTATTTTGATCTTTGAGAGTGTATATATGTGTAAATTTTATGAAATACATATTATGCACTTATTCCTGACTGCCAAAATTCTTAATGAGCATTAAGGTAATCAGGCGAGTGTGATGTTTTATATCATTTATAATGAGTTACAATAGCAAGACTAATAAATGATGTTAACAAATAATGAAGCTTATACCGAATCTCCAGAAAAATTCTTAGTGAGCCATTCTTAGTCTAAAAAGTGGCTTCACTTCTACAAAACTTGGTTCCATCTACAACAATATGATAATATCCTATAAAAAAATGTGTTTAAAAGTTGTGAGTTACCATATAGAGATGCAGGCTTGTATCAAAGGCACATAGAGTGAAAGAATATCAGTGTCGCTAACGGCATCAAACCGATGCATTGCCAAAGTCGCCCATCGCTCCACGGGTCCAGCGAGGGCAGCACTCTTCGCCGAATCACCTGTTGACCCACTCGCACCACATGCAACAAGGCGGCATAACGAAATCAGCACCACACGTGACCTGTCCATGTAAATCTAAAAAGAGGACTGAATGATTAGTCAAAAATACATTAGAAGCTTAAATTATGAAAAGACAAAGACATAGAATTTTCAATTCAGTATACAATAGAACTCATTTATAATAAGCACCAGGGAAATAATACAAATTTCTCAAACAGCATACTTTAATAAATGTGTTTTACGAATACAGTGATCTCTTTTTAAAATATAATTTGTGATAATATTCAACATGATCAATTGAATTATTTCTCTAGTATTTGAAATTAAGTGATCTTTGGAGAGAAATGTAGTTATTAAGTATCAAAGGGCACTAATAAAGATTGCACCAAGAGCTGATAATTTTATAATGATAACAACATATTGATTAATTATAATGTCTTTTGTTCAAAGTCAATTATGATAAATGACACAAACTGACCTTATTCAATAATTTAAAAATATTTTCTAACAACGTAAGAGCTTGGTCATATTTGTTATTCTCTATCAGTGTTTTAGCTTCACCCAACTCGGTGCTTTGGAAAAATTCAATTGTGCATGGCGCATCCCTCAGTCTGCATTCTTTGGAAATGTGATCAAGAAGTAATTCAAAGCTGCATGATCGAGAATAAATCAACTCAGAATCAAAATTTCCCATAACAACCTGCAAACAAAAAACGAACTTTTTTTTAATTTCCATACTATAATTATAATTTTCAAAAAACTACATCATAGAGTGGGCTTTGACCTCTACAAAGTTCTGCTGCATAATTTGCAAACAATATGCCAAATATAATATTATAATATAAACTAGTCTTAAGAAGAAACACAATTTCAGTATCACACAGTCCAACTAATTAATTACACAAGATCAGTGATCCACAACTGCTGTTCCACGGCACAGTAGTATGCTGCGAGATGATGCTGAGTGTGCCGTGGCGCATTTCTTCAATATCAGACAAACATGTGAAATGTTTGCCAATATCAGAAAAAAGTGTCGCAAAATTTTCGAAAAAATGTGAAGATGGTACAAGATTAAAGGATATGGAGCACTGCTCTAGATTACAATAATATACAATTACCAAATGATGATACATTTCTTGGAGACAGTTGAATGGTTTTATAACATTCCTGCGATGGAGATTTCAAATACACACTGATTATTTAAATTTCAAATCAATAAATAATACTTTTTCGATATTAAAATTTTAAAGAAATACAAAGAATCAGTGTCAAACTAGCCAAGTGTAAAACCCAACAGTTCTAAAGACTTCATTTAAAGACGCAAGTGCACATTTTTAATATTTCTCATATATATTTATATTTTCATCAATAATATTATCATTTTTTCACATTTATAATGTACACACTACAAATAAACCCATAGCACTCGAATATCGCCATACCTTTTTGGGAAAATTCACTGCACTCATCAAAGCAGGAAATTCTTTTTTCAAATTATTATACAAATCATAGAAATGTGTATATCTTCTTTCTAATGAAGATTGATCATCATCTGTTTCATTTTTACTGACCAATATTGTATATAAAACATGCTTTTTCTCAGTATCCAAAGCATCAACAGTTCTAGTTGATGGGATTTCGAATTTCAACATTTTGGATGAGATGTTTTGATTCCCAAAATTTCTGTAATATTAAAAAAAACTTAAGAATGCTTAATGTATTCATTTATTATATCGCAATTGGAAAAACACCAAATACATAAAACCTAAGGTATTAATTACATAACTATACACCTAAATGCCTGATTAATCAAATTTACTTTATTTGGCCATCAAAATAATGCTGCTAATTACATTGAAGACAGTGGGTCCATTTCCATAATGACAGTATATAATTACACAGTGAAGAACTAAATGAGATAAGTTTTATACAGACCGGTTCGCCAATATGTACAAAACATCTATCAAACCAAGATAGCTGATTTTAGCGGATGGACATGATCAAATTTTATTTTCCATTTTATACTTAATTTGAAATACCTATAGTAAATATAGGTGGCCCATGACTCGCACAATTCGCTATTTTGCACATTTTTCGACTGTCGTTTTTTTACGATAATGGTCGCTTTTGTCTCTTTCTCTCTATCCTTGAAATGTATGTTGACAAGTTCAGCCTTGCATTGTAGTACGTGTTTTACCAGTTCTATTTTTATATACAGTACATATGCGTCAATATTTCGCTCCTACACATTAACATGAGTGAAAAATGTAAAAAATGTAGTGCCGATACGAACAATATAAATCAAGGACTCATAAACTTCATAGAATCGAGACAAAGATGGAAACAATTAGACGTCCTGAGAGTGCGAATCTTTTGCTTTAATTGGCCGTTTATACGACATTAACCGATCTACGATATGTTCTATTTTTAAAAACAAGAATAAAATAAAGATATTCTCAAAATTGTGGAAATACTACATCTTCAAAAATTGTTTCCAAAAGACACAGACTAGTGATGGATGAAATGGAAAGATCCTTGTCATGGTGGATTGAAGATTAACACCAAAAAGTTATCCCTCTTGAGTTTTTCAAATATTCAAGCTAGAGCTCTTAGTTGGCATGAAGATTGGAAGATTCGACTAAAAGATGATTCTAATGTGGAGTTTCTAGCAAGCAAGTGCTCGTTCGACAAATTTAAAAGGAGGTATTCCTTGCATAATATTGAATTCACTGGAGAAGCTGCTGATGCAGACAAAAATGCTGCAAATGAATTTATTTCCTCACCTTCTAAAACCTTGATAATTTTTAGGCCATCATGAATGAATGTGATCCCAAAACAGAGCGTATATCTCAAGTACGTAGGACAATCGATAGAGACATGGGATGTCATAGAATCAGGAAAATAAAAAAATCCAAATCCAAAAATTTCTCAATAATTTCATAAAGAAGATTAAATACGCATTGGTATTTTATTATGTATTATATATGTGTGTGATTGATAAATAAATAATTAACTGAAATTTTGGTGTTTTTTTTACATGACTACTTGAACATTTCAACATTCGGACAAATTTCTGGAACAAATTTAGTGAGAAAGTCAGGGGCCGCCTGTAGTAGAAAAATTAGCTTGCAATATATTTTTTTTGCAACTAGAAACTATAATGAAATTAAAATATATTCCATTGCCTAATTATTAAATTCAACAGGATATGTGGTTTGTGCTTAACAAGTTTATTATTATTCAACAATTATTTGCATTAAAAAACGAGTGGCATATATAACTAACTTTTAGAAGAACACAAAAACAAAGATAAATTTCTAAGCTACCAGCTGCTACACGTGCTATATTATGTATTAATTAATGCGATAATTATATTAAAACAAAAACATTGGACATGACAATGACAAAAAAATAGGTGGTGCCTGTTTGAGGATGACGTTATTGATAATTAAATATAATTACGCACCTTTTAATGTCTCTTAACCTTCTATAAAAACGTTACTGTAAACAACAGTTACTGCACACAGACACTTTAAGTTTGAATCCTTTGCCCCAAATCATGATATTGATAAGGTAATGTTTACAGAAACATTTGTCATCTTTGGACTCGAAATCTTTCGGTCAACCAATTGGACACTATGTAGATTAGTCACGACGTCATATCAAGCTGTCAAAATAATAATTAGTACTTAATGACGAGATATTTCAAAATTGCCACATAAAAAATCTTGTTCCTTAATCTAAAAAGTCTCTTACTCTCTCACTTACTGAAATAAATATTTTATAATATTTATAATAAATAAAATATTTCACAAGTGTTTAAGCTAGCTTTTCAATAACCAACTCTATTTTTTAATGTCTTTATAAGTATTGCCTAATAAATAAGATTCAAAAAACCGTTTCAGACAAATCAATTTTCCATAAAATATGAGTTATTTTATGTAAATAAAAATACAAAATATTTAATGTGTTTTAATATCCTTTTTTTAATGGTTTTTCATGGATATTTTATTGTAGGTAGGTTTGGATTTCAATATTTCATAGACAAATATTATGATTTTTTTAAGTCTATACTCCACAGGTACTTCAATCTACAAATTATGTTCATTTTGAAGTTTGGTTTATGTCGGCGTTTGATGTTTACGGAGTATAACACGAATCGTTTGGATTCAATGATTTAATGAAATGTTTTTCACTATTAATAACCAGTCATGGTTAAGCTAGAATACGCATTATTGTAAAACGAGGACCATATACAATTTAAATCTTACAAAATGATGCCCAAGTACGTTTTCCTAAATGATTTAGTTGTAAACAATTTACACAAACAACGTAAAAATGGAAGATTTTGTGATATACGCCTATTTATAGATAAAAAATACATTTGGGTACATTCTGCTATTTTGTGCTCTATTAGTGCATTTATAAAACATGAATTTTTCAATTCTCCGACACATTCAAAACGAAAACATAATAAGAATCCTTGTCATTCATCCGTTAAACTAAAACTTAATGGAAAAGTTGAAGAGGACTGTTTCGACTGCTTAGTAAAGTTGCTTGATTTCATTTACGGGCAAGAAATAGTTTTCGACTCTGATCATATGAACCACATATATGACTACTGCAAAGTTTTAAACTTGTCAGATATTATTGTCAGCGTTATACATGATAATGAAAGTCGCCTAAGAGATATAGTAAAATCAGAAACAAATATTGATGGGTTAGATCATCATCAAAAACCTATGGAAGACTCCAAAAAAGATTCAACCCTAGGTGACCATTCATTTAATCTGCCATTTAGAATGAATGATGAAACTCCAGAATCTAATGGTGTTTCAGAAAAGTTTTCATTGTATCACTATAAACAATCTATTCACAAATCTCCGTTGGCTGATTGTGAACCAGCACCAAATTTAATTGAAAAATCAACTAATGCAATTTCTTTGGTAGATGAAAAGTATTCACTATTTGATTACGAGACCCCATTGGAAGAGCTTCCATATGATGAAAGTAAAAAAGCAAACAATATTATTCAATCAGTGGATGATATAAATACTGATTGTGAATCTTATGAAGCTGAAGAATCTGTAAAATCTCATAGAAAGATTTTTGAAAAACCTCTTGAGAATAATATTCAAGTAAATTTACCTACTGGGAAAACACAAAATTGTATCGGCTGTGATTTTAAAAGTAACAAGACGCTGGATTTATTAGAGCATCTCCGGCAAACTGGTCATGGAGGGAACGTTTGCTCATTGTGCTGGACTGAACTCGACAATACTGAAGATTTAAAAAAACATTTTATTTTACATGAAAACCCTAAGCCGTTTTTCTGTGGATACTGTGATTTGAGATTTCAAACAAGATCACTCTTAGGACAACATCTTCCAAGACACATGTTTGCCAAACCATATACTTGCTCTCATTGTCAGAAATCATTCAAAAGAAAACATGGTCTAAATTGTCATTTAATAACACATTCTCCTGAAAAGAAGCATCTTTGCGATCAATGCGGATTTAGCACTACGCATGCAAGAATATTACGTGCCCACAAACTTATACACAGTGGAAATCTATTCAAATGTACTTTTTCTGGGTGTGCACATACTTCAACTCGAAAAGAAAATATGAAACAGCATTTTTCCACCCACAGTAATGAAAAGCCTTTTATATGTGAACTTTGTGGATTGAAATTTACTCAAGGAAAGAGCTTAAAGAGACATTCTCTCATTCACAGTAAAGGAGAGTTAAATAACATCTGCCCTCATTGCCCTTTTAGAGCTCGTAGAATAGATAACTTAAAAGCTCACATTCTGAGGCAACATTCCGATAAACGTTACAAAAGAGATTATTCTGAATCTATCACTGTTGAACCAGATGTGAAAGACATTATTGACCCAGTAGACAGTTTATTTAAGAAAAAAAGAAAAAAATATCCATAAAATCATATGTTTAATAAGCAATGTGTGCAAATTTTACTGTTTATTTATATATCTATTTTAATTGCACTGATTTTTTTGTTTTGTTATTAATATTTATTTCGTGTTGTGTTAGTTTGTTATTTGAAATCAGCTGGAATAATATATCTTATAACATACAAATAAACAAGATGATTGACACTAAATGTGATGCCCGTGATCTCACAAGTCTAATTTAACAACAGTTTTTTTAGACTATTGATATCATGTATCACCTCGATGGCAGAGATGGAAATAACATGTAAGCCTTGGCACCATAGGTTGTGAGCTATGTAAAGCTCCCATAACTGCATAATAAAAATATTGTAGGACCCAATGAATTCACAGATACTAACGAGTGAGTCTATAGGCTCCACATTCGGAGCGATTTATAAAGATGAATTCAATGACACGCTTTATCAACTTCTTACTCAGTTAAGACCTATTTGACTCAAAACTTGATTCCATTTTTAAAATACTTTACTTCGCAATGATATTTTATGTAATTTTAACCATTATTAAAATGTGGTATTCAAAAAAATCTGTTTTCTAATTAATATTTCTCACCTATTTACAGAGTACATTTTTTTCTTCTTACATATCTGCCCCCTAAGTGAAGCGTATGGACACAACACCATCCCTGTCGCCTACCAGTACTATCGCGACTTCCCAAATCATACTTGCTCCCGTAACTCCGCCGAATATATTCTGTAGATCAGTGATAGTCAACTTGGTCCCTACCAACCACTTGTGGGCGATTCAAACTTTCATGGTGGACAGTAGGGATTTTTTCCAATACTTTGTGAATTCTTTGTAGGTGCACTGAATCAAGTTATTGTGCAAGGGCCATGTCATGCTCAGGCGGTAAAAGTAATAAAATCAATAAAAATTGTTCCTAACGTATGAACCATATAGGGTGGCCACCATTCCAAAAGTCCGAATCTGTGAAAATAGAGAAATTTATGTAGCACAAGACTTAAAAAATTTGACTACCAACAAAAATATAAAAGTATGTATGTATAAAAAGGTGACTACATTTGCTGTAGATCAATGGTTGCCATACGGTCGGTCGCGAGCAACTGGATGCTAAATGCCGTAATATAATAATACATAATCGTACGACGAGTGACGTAATATGTTGTGAATGGTACGATAAAGGGTGATGATAAAAAATTATAAAGAAGGAATATGTAAAAGTAGCTCGCCAGACAATTTCAATTTCCAAAAGTAGCTCGCATCCTTATTGAGTCTGGCGACCACTGCTGTAGATGGTATTTAGTGGCTTTCTAGGACACCAAAACCAGTTAGCCTGTAGAGAATATAATTTCTATTAAGTAGCAATAATTCTGAAAACCAGTAAAGTTCATAGAATATTGAACAAGATCGTAAATTATTCAACACCAATATGAGTATATTTACGACGACCTGCATTGAAATTTGATTGTAAAGGTATACATCATGTATTTGAATTACTTTAAAGATGGTTCAAATAAATTATGAAAACTTCAATTTCACAATAAAGCTGCTGACAAATAGCCTGTGATCTAAAAAGCGTCATGTATTGCACATAATATAATATTTAAAAAATCTAATTTATGTATTGTTGACTGCAGTGTCCATTTTTAAGTTATCAACATGAAAATAAAATAATTTTACAGCCAATTTTTAGCTCTGTGCAGTTTCAATATGTAATATAAACAATAAAGCAGTTAGGTCATTATCTTTTTAGAGATTCGTGTATACTAGCGTTTCTCAAACTTGTTGGTCCATGACTTCTTTTTGCACTTTAAAATTTTAAAGGACAACCCAAGGAAACGGTATATTTAGAATAATATCTCGGAGTAGAAGATTTAATTTAAATTCCGAATGAGTTAATTTATTTTGTTTAATTGCCTTAGGACACTCATAATTTTGATTAATAGCAGATTTATTTTTAGCATCAATAAATTAATAACCTATCTTTGGTACATCTTTGATCTGTCATCAATTTTTCTGCGAGCCCTCAAATATTTTCGGCGACCCGCACTTTAAGAATCACTAATATATACAACACCGTCTTAATAATTTTATCAAATATTGTGAACAAAGTAATATTTACATACTTTCACAGTATAAATTAAATTGTTGGATTGAGTCAAAATATATTTAATTGTTTTAATGAGTTTTCGGAACGTAACCTTTTTATTATTTTTGTATCGAGTCTGGGTCTTATATAACACGGTTTCACATAATAAGCAATTTTTTCAGAAACTATCTGCCGGGTTATAAAAAGGTTACTTGTAAGTCTTTAAGAATTTTAAAATAAAAATGAAAATAAAATAATCATCCAATTTCATTTAGATAACAACAAATTAGATTGGCATTTAATATTTTTTATAGCGAAAGTATTACTAGGAAAATTCAATATGTATACTAATTGTTTTTTTATTTGCATTCCTATAAAATATTACCTATCCCTATGGAATATAATACATTCTATTTATACTACATAATTATTATAGGCTTGAGCATAGACAATAAAATTGTAAATATATTTGACAGCTTAACTAACCTCAAATATTTCAAGATTTTTGAGATATTATTTTGTGTTGTATATTTTTGTATTCATAGTTTTAATGAGTTTAAAATAATACAGCCCACAAAATGGCACTGTAAATACGCTCTAATCATCACCATATAATGTTTCGATGCAATGGAGATATTAAAATAAATACTGCCAATGCCAAAAATACTGAGATGGAAACGCCTACATTGGAGAAAATTTTAATGCACAGTCTGAACATTCAACGTGGAGCAGGAAAGTTTTGCGACGTTCGCCTCACAGTTGGAGAGCAGTTTACATGGATTCATTCAGCTGTCATTTGCTCTATAAGTCCGTATATTGACAAGGAATGTTGCAATGCACTTGGGATACAAAGCAAATTCAAATCAGAAGCGTTTCATTTGAAGTCTCCACTAACTATTAGAATAGACAAGACTGATGATTTCAAATGTTTCGATTGCTTACTTGTATTTATAAATATAATATATGGACAAAACGTTCAACTCGATTCTGTACATTCTTCACATGTTATTTCTCTCTGTAAATTATTCAACTTATCAGAAATAGTTATCAAAGTCATTCGGAATGCTTTGCAAAGCAATAGTGATTTTTGTAATACAGAGATTATTCGGCAAGAACCTCTCTTAAGCAGTTCCATTGCATCGGATATTCCAGTAAAACGAAGAGAAAAGGTTACTAATTTACTTTTTAAAATAAGCAATCTGCCCAACAAAGAAAAACGTCGCAGAAATGTTATAAGAACCAGAAAACATTTGGAGTTTTCTGAATCTAAAGCATTATCTGGAAAAATGCAATCTTGCATTGAATGCCAACACAAGTGCTACAAACCATTTGACTTAATTAGTCATTTGCGTGACACCGGACACAGCGGAGAAGTGTGCAGTTTATGTTTCATTAAAATGGAGTCTGTAGAGAAAATGTATGAACATTACAAATCACATGACAATCCGAAACCATTCTATTGCACATTTTGTGATTCACGATTCCAAACCAGAACTCTGTTAAGTCAACATTTACCAAGACATTCTACAGAAACACCTTACACATGCCATCACTGTAAGAAAGGTTTTAAATGGAAACACGGCCTCAATAGTCATCTCATAACACATTCAAAAGAAAAAAAACATCTATGCGATGAATGCGGCTTTAGTACCACTCACGCCAAAACTCTGCGTGCCCATAAACTTAATCACACTGGTGAATTATTCAGATGCACTTACCCTGGCTGCGTGCATACATCATCAAGAAAAGAAAACATGAAAATTCATTTAGCCACTCATAATAAAGACAAACCTTTCGTATGTGAAATATGTGGCCATAAGTTCACTCAAAGCAAAGGCTTAAAACGGCATGCCCTCATCCACAGTGGGAGTGTACTTCTAAATATATGTCCGCATTGTCCGTTTAAAGCATTGAGAACTGATAATCTAAAGGCTCATATAATCAGACACCACACAGAAAAGCCTCTAATTCTTGAATTGAGTGATCATTTCACGGATACTGAGTTTATTGATTCCGATCTGGCTAGAACTGGCCCAACTGACGAACTCGAAACTTTAGCTAATTTTAGAAAAGAAAATGATCTTTCCGTACTTGCCGACGCTGCATCATCATGTAAAAAAATATCAAATCCTGCTACTGCCAAAGTAAGATGTCGGAGGCGTGATAATTTGATCGCAAATCCAATGCTAAGGAATACGATTGACGATGAGTTAATTAAAATTGAAGACATGGATATGATTTTATTTGACGATAGCGGGACACCACTACATAATTCAAGCTTTACATGATTGCTCAATTTTCAGATCAAAATCAGTGTATTAATTTTAATAAAAACATTGAACCCACTGCTATCTACTGTATTTGATTTTATATGTCATCCATATTTTATAGCATGATTTGTTATTGAACTGTTGTATTGCTGCATTATTCATCTTTTACTGAATTACCTAATATTCTAAAGAACCAAATACAAAGTTTCTTAATGTGTTTGATTGATCTTCACTTTTTTGTAGAAGTGTTACTCTAATTTAATATTCGGGAAAGTATAATAACCAACACACACTTCAAATATAATGTAAAGAATTTATTTTACTACTATTAAAGCGTAAATAAAGACCAAAACATTTGATTAACGTTTATCACAATACATTTTTTACATGTTTTATTATAAGAACATAGTTGTGGAGTTATGAATATAGTTTTTTAACCATATTTCTTTTTTTTCATATTCTATTTACATGCACATTGTATAATGACTGAGTTTGAGATATCAGATTTATGTCAGAGACAACTGAGGAAAAACTATATCACAGATTTCTTTTAGAGAATTGTCGTGATACATTAATTAATGTAACTGTACTGTATTGATAGAAGAAATCTGCAATAGAATTTAATAGACAAATCTTCTTTTATAATTTTCATCCATTAGCTTGATAAAATCTTTATCGAACCCCAATTAAATAATGAAGTTATTTATACATCAAAATATAACAAAGCTGTAAATCTTGATTGTCACCATTCATACTAATCGTAATAATACAGAAAAAAAATGTATTTTACAGTTACAAAAAACTGCTTAAATTTTATAATGTAGAAAATTATTCAATATTATAAAATTAAAGATATTTCATTTATATATTTCAGGCTTTACTGAACAGTTGGACATATTATAACATGACTAACAATGAGATAAACACCTAACATATAGGTGCAGTTCATTTTAATACATTATCTGATTAAAGAAATGCATGTTAAAATTACATTTTGATAATTTATTATAAATTAAGTAATATCATTTCAAAATAATTACATTAAATATGCCTTTTTGCAATTAACACATTTTCACAAAACATAGAATGCCTTTTAATCTAGGCATAATTATTCGCAATAACATATTCATTCCAATAACCACTATTAATTAGCATCACAAATTATGGTCAAGAAAATCTTAAATAAAAATTTATGTCTGTAGGTTCAATTCAATATGTTAGAGGCAAATATTGTTTTTTCTACATAATTCAATACATATTACATACAAAAATCATCAATATTATGACATAATTGGTCTTTCTAGTCCTGCAAAATGTTGTCACAGAAAAACAGAAGCGAATCCGTAGTCCGCTTATATCAAAACACTTCTTTAGGCTAGTTAAGAATGCCATGAATCTAGACTTTTGTTGTTTATGATTATGTCTATTTTTTTAGTCTTTGCAAATTCACAGAATTAAATTATTATATTATTTTATCTTCAGCGTACCATAATAATATCTCTACACACTCTTTTAAATCTCATATTAATGCAGGCGCCATGATATTCTTACTCTGCTGGTTAGAAATCCTGAGAATAGCGATCCTTTATAAATTTAAGAAATACTTGAGTTTTTAAAAATGAAATTATTTTTATCTGTTACAAATAGTAATTATTCATGATAAGGACGAAAGTTTAAATACAAATGTTTTGTAAATGACTATGTTTATCAAAAATGTGTTGAGATTATCTTAATTTTAATGTGCAGTCTTTATTCTTATGTGAAATCTAAAATCATGATGCTGGAGCTATGGCAATAATATTATTTATCTGATAAAACTATACATACATTCATGGCATTTTCTTTGGAGATTCAACTTTAAGCAGCAAAATATGTAAAAAAGACTACGTTGTCATGGAATGATATCATTGTTAAAGAAGCTCTTAAAGCCTCAATTACTAGATAACTTTTCACCGCCTTCAACAAACGTACAATCTAATGATTTCTGCACTAAAACCATGACTGAATCCGAAAACTGATGGTAAAAAGCTGGCTTATTCCATTTAATACATAAATAGTAGACTGGGATGCCAGATAGGAGAATAGCAATTCCAATAGCCAGATTCCAAGGTTCAGCTATTGCAGGAACTATGACTAGGAATCCGATGCAGATGAGAAATAGAACTGGAAGTATTGTGTTCACACGTATGGGTCTCGGTATGTCTGGCTTAGTTTTTCTCAGAGTGAGCATTCCCAGGATACTTGCACCGATCGAAAGCCAGAGGATTTGCGAGAAATAATTGATCAGAGCAAATACGTCGCTGGTAGTCAGCATAAGTAAGGAGATCAGACACTGAAATAAAAAAAAGGTACAGTTAATAAAATATATCAAACAACACATGTTACTAAACTATATGTTTGCATTTAGCTGCTTTCAGATGGTGCGCCCATTTCTGTCACTAATTGAGAACTAATAATATTCTATAAAACAAAAAAAATATAACTGAACCATAAGCTGATATAATTATAATCTAACGAAAGTGAAATTTGGGTTGCAAAATTAGATCAATCCGAAATTGAAGTTTAAAACCGTTTTGATTTGAAAATTAATTTCTATCAAGCACCATCAGTCTACGATACTGATTATAATTCTGTCATGTGTAAATAGCACACATATTCTGTAAATACTTACAGTGAACATTAGTGATGGTATTGGTGTTAATCTCTTAGTGTGTACTAGAGAAAAGATATCTGGAAGATGACCCTCCTGAGCCCCTGTCATGAAGAGTCGTGCAGACGTAAAGAGAATCCCATTGACACCACCAAACGTTGACAACGCTACGAATAAGGGAATTGCCCAATATGCATTTCCAAACATCTTCTGTCCGAAAGTCTAGAAAATAAAACAATATAAATCTTAGTTAAAATTGATAAGACCATGGTAGCTTTGGTAAATTCTTCTAAGATATACAATTTTTTTATTAAACCAAGTATATATGCAAGAAATGTATATTTAAATCTATAATGTGATAAGCATTGTTTATGCTGGTCGCTTATTTGTTTTTTATGTTGTTGGATTTAAATAGTAAGCACTACCAACTTATTCCAACCTTATTAAAATAGACTACATATATTAAAAAAAGTTTTTTACAACAAACTGAAATACTAGGAATTGAAAATGATTGAATATTTATTATCCACCATGATATTTTATTGATTAATCTTATAAATCTTGTATTACAAGACAGAGCTTCAAACAACATATTGTATATTATTGTGCTATCCATAATTTAATAGTGGACTGTTCTGTGTCACACATGCCAAATATATATAATCTACATATATTGCCTTTACATGTATTAGTGCATCCACGACATTTCAACTTTATGTGACAGTAAATGAAGTATATAGACAGATACCATAAAATCTCATTTATAATACGAACTTTTTTTACTAATTTTATCACGAAAAAAACTACATGCGTATTATATTATACTTGCGTAAAAGATACACAGCAAATATTTTTATTGTTGTCTCATTAGTGGCGAGTACTGCGCATACGCCCGAAATACTTCCCTCCGCTGAAAGTATTTCACTATACGAGTATAACGCAGGCGAGCCTCCTCCAACTAATGAAGAGCAAGGCAAGGAAAGGAATTAACAATTGCGTAGTAACCTGCGCGGCGGTCAGAAAAATATGCTATGCTTTCAGTAAACAATAAGATTTGCTTTTATGTCAAATGTATTCGATTATTAAAGATGAAATTAAAAAAAAAATACAGGTGCGAAGTTAGTTTCAATGATATGATAATGAAGGCAATACATGATATTCAGAATTTTCAAACAGTTTCGAGTTTAAAATTAATATCCATGAAGTGTCATAGTATTTATTGGTCAGCGCTTTGTTTACAATTGAATCAATAAGATTATAGGTTATTAATAGCATACAAATATTTATTATACTTACAACAGCAACAGCAGCTGATCCCAACATTTCTTGTTTCGTAACAACAGCAAAATAAGCCAAATTAGCCAAGACGTAAATCGCAGTCACGGTGGGCATTGCTATCCATATTGCTCTAGGAAGATTCCTGAAAAAAATAAATATCAATACATATTATTACAACTAGATTTTCCACAAAATTTTGAATTCGTATCATATTTCTTGAATATTTTTCGATTATTTAGGTCATATTTTCCCAATCTTCTTTGGCCTACCACCTCATTTTCGAAAAAAAATACCCGTTCCCTTTTTTTAACTCAGGTGTTAATTAATTTCTTTTATAAGAACCCAACTGCCACCAAATGTCTTCCGAAATACTTGCAAAAGTTTCTCGTTTTTTTAGCTTGCGTAATGTAAAAATGATTAATTTCTTCATTAAGGAGCCGCCGATCCCTAGACCTTCTAAACGCCCGCAAAATTCTTTTAGGCTCACTATCGCCCCCCTAGAAACAGGGGGTGCTACATCCTACTTTAGGAACCGATGCTTTAGATAAGAAAATAATTGACCATAAATTGATTTTATTAGTATTATTTATATAATATATGAATTTCGAAAAAAAATATTTCTGTGTTGGCTGAATCACACTGCTGTAAATGTGATCGGTATCATAAACAAAATAATGCAGTTTACCAAGTTTTTGAGCAATCTTAACCATAAATAATGTACAATACTATAAACAATTGTCAAGATTTTTTGGACTACCAAAAAATTAAGAATTGATAGTAACAAATATTCAGGTCCTAAAACAATTTTTTTTATCGAGAACAAAAAAATACGATATTTCAAGCTTAGGCAGCAATTATTTAACAATGAAATTTCTCCTTCCTCTTTCATCATCGAGTCGTCAAAATTTCAGTTTTTAGTTTTCTTTCAAAAATAACAATTTTGGATCAATATTGTGTGTAAACATATCCTAACTATACTCGTAGGTCTGAGAATATTTTGATCAATTCAAAAATACGCGTTATCCACTGCCGTGATATATTTTTAATGAATTTTAATTTGCTAACTATAGTCTCCCCAGTAGCCAAGAACATGCGCGCTTCGAAGCCGAAGATTGAGGGTTCGGTTCCTAAATCTGCTAGAGTAAAAAAAAATCCAAAACGGGACATGGAATAAGCAATTTTTTGATAAAAAATTCTCCGATATTTGTAACTCAATAATTCAAAATAACTGTGAAACTAGTTATTTTTTATTTGACAAGTTTGATAGTTTTGTTCTCAAATATATGACTTAGTTCGCAACTGGATAAAAACCACCCACCAATGAATCTTTGTGAAAAAAAAAATGTTTGGAAATTATGCAAGGTATTTTTTGTAAACTTTGATATTATATAAAATATCTTCATATAGGTTAGGTTTTAATATGTAAATATTTAAAGGTAGTAGTGAATGGGTGTTTTAGTTACTTCGAATCATGTTAACAAACCAACACTTCAGTTAAGTGACTATTGCGAGAATAAATCTCCCGAGAAATAAGGCAAGAAGCTTTCAGTCTAATTTGAAATACAGCAGAGAGCTTTTAAACAAACATCCCCGAGCAACGGCCGAGGTTTTCTATTTGTAAAGTCAAATGTCGCAATCAATAGAAGAGAATTGTTGAGATATCGGCTTGGCCTATTTATTTCAATTGCATTCTAGCCGTAATTAATAACTACTTTGCTTTTATTATAACATATTATACTGATGTGTTCATTATAAAAATGATACAATATTGTTAATCTATATCCAGCAACAGTCATTTGGTAGACTCGTGCCCCGTGGGTTCGAACTACACAGTAAGAATTAATATTTATGTTTATTTCGCTCATGCCAAAACAAAACCTCGTATATAACACAGCAAACATTTAAGATATTAAATGAACTCTATAATCAACAATGGCAAATTTCAAATTCAGCGCCCTAGAGCAAGTAAAACTCTTGCGCCCCTTTGCTTCAGTGAACTTAAAGATTTTTGACCGAGAAACGATATCGTGTAATGTGATTTCTTTCACAAAATTATAATTTCTTGTTTTTAGTGCTCTCGCGTACTAATATTACGTAAGTCTTATTGTGTTATCTTTTATAATTTTGCGCTCCCCATGATTCGTGCGCATGGAGCAACTGCTCCATGGTAGCTAGCTACCCTACTGATAATCAATATAATTAAATCAAATTCCGCATTTTTTATATTTAATTTAACAGTCACAAACAAAATGAAATTTAATTTTATAATATTGAAGAGTTTTTTTTTATCTTCTTTTAAATTTGTGATATTATTTATAAAGTATTACTTTGCCATATGTGATATCTATAATATATAATATACAGTCAAAGAAGTATTATAATAATTTGGAGGATTGGAGCCTTTCAAACATACAAGCCAAGCTTCACTCTAGTTTGAGCCCTTTTTGTGGGGCACGCACGCATAAAAAACTAAATAAAAAACAAAAAAAGTCATAAAACTATTTTTTAAACAACCATATAATATTTTTATTTGAAACTCAACTTAACTTGGATGTCAAATTAAAAACAAATGTGCAATTAATCGTAATATAATTTTTAAATTGACCCTAATTGATTTTCTATTTAATGAAGAAGACAAAAGTATTTTGTATGACCGAATGGTAAACAGATAAAATCGATTGTGGAAAACTCAGAAATATGTCGGTTAGCTTTCCACTTGTTGACTTGCGTGAGAGCATTTTCTCGTTGAAAGAAAACTTCAGAACTGAAATGATAAAGTGAAGAAGTAAAATACGAAACCTATTGACATTTAGAGTGGCAGATACATAAAAGATCTGGTTACCGTTTTCCTACATTGTATTATTCATGTCTAGAACCACACTTTGGCACTTGGATATATTATTTTATTGATTATTATATTAACAATTTAAATGTTGGCAACGATTTTTTTATAACGCAGTTACTACATATTGTAGGATTAAGTATACACGTGTATATTACGATACTTCTCTAAATATTAAATGGTTATCGTAGTAGAAAATATTTATTCATTTGAAGTGATGTCTAAATTTTTAATATATTAGAATTATACTAAAATGTTTACATTATTTTTAACCTCATTTGTGTCAATCACCACAGTTTTGAAATCATAATTGTCAAACAATAAAATTATGAAAAAACAATGTCAATGTTAGTCTTCACGTTGTATAGATCTACATACTGCACTTTTGGATATGTCAAGGATATGGCAATAAAATAAATCGATGGCCACAAGTTGACAACACGTATCATACATTTGTTAAATTGTATAAGAGAACCAAAAAACATTTGAAAAAGAAAATTTAATATACTTTAGAGTGAAAGAATGTTTATTTTCATTTTTAAAAAGTGTATTTCATTTCCATTCATTTTGCAATACTTATTTTTACAAGCTTTTTTCGTCCTCTTGAATAATTTAACAAATGTATGATACATTTTGGCAACGTACGGTCATCAAAATATAGATCCTTCGAAATATACAGAGTCTGGAGAGGCCAAAAATAACATAAATATAACCGCAAATGACGTCATATTGTCTTATTACTGGCAAAAGACGTTAAAGTAAAAAATTGAGTTTTGAAATAATCGAGTTTTAATTGTTGAGTCTCCCTGTTAAATAGATTTTACGACAATTTCTTAAAGTATAATCATTATACCTTAAGAAATTGTCGTAAAATGCATTTAACAGAGAGACTCAACTATTAAAACTCGATTATTTCAAAACTCACTTTTTTACTTTAACGTCTTTTGCCAGTAATAGGGCGATATAATAGTGTGAACATCATAATAATTTCTAACCACTGTGAGTAGATGAATTTTTCCGTAATATACACTTAAATATACAGCAATGAAAAAGCATATTATAATACCTGTGAAAAATTATAATTATAATAAAATAATAATTTTATATATAACAATAATAATTTACGAAGACAGTATGAGAACATTATATACAAGAATTATTTTTTGAAACTAAATAATAGCATCAAAATTTCAGTTTCGCTGAAAACGTGACAATGCAGAAGAAATTATATAAAAGTCGCAAAAGCACACGCAAGCTTTTTCTTAGCAAGATACATTTGTAGGTGTGCTTTTTCTTGACTATGCCAATAATTTATTTTATACTATCTACGTTTCATTTGATATCTGCTAGACATATCGGACAAAGACTTATTTACAGTTAATTACTAGGGATAAACCGAATCTCATTATTTTTCAATATGGATCGAACACATGAAAAAGAATCTAATCTTTTGTACCGCTGTTTTGACGGTAGATATTATATAGACAAAAGAGATAAACCCAGAAAGAAAACTTCTTACATATTTTCTTTTATTTCCTATTAAGACATTAAACAATTAATTTAATTAAAACCGAAGTGTGTATTGTAATGTGAATTAAAAAGTAGATCTTATTCAAGCGTAAGAATATTTTTACGATATGAGAATGACATCCGAAGACTCGATTTAGTGTGGCCTTAAAATTCAATTACTTTCTCAAACAGCCCCTGATGAATTCGTTTCGAACAATTTGATTGAATCAACGTCTTAGCAACTTGCCCCGCATTCGCAAAATAGAATCCAAACAGTAAATCTACGTATATAACTATTTATGACAGTAATTCTAAAAAATTTGGATAATCGAACATACTTTTATTCTCTATTAGCGGATTAAAATTTGATGAAAAATCTCTCATAATTTTTTTGATATCTACACAAATTTCACAAAATGGTAATTGAACGTTGAGTGCGCTTAAAATCTATTGTATTATTTTACTCGGCTACATTATGTTTATCTACATTGTCCGAAAGTGTTGTATATGAATCTCTACTATATGAAAACATACCTCGGAAGACTTTTCAAAAAAATAGTTGATTGATTGTCAGTCCATCTCCCAACCCATTGGATACTTACTTGGGTATCTTCTATTAAAAAAAAGCATGTGCAGTCACTAGATTCAATCCAAATCGTCTACCAAGGCAACAAACTGATATAATATACTCATATATACGAGATTAACGATTATCATGTCTAACCCACAAAACATTCAATAACTTTTAAAGTAGTTTTCAATAATCTGCCAACCAGGAAAGATGTAGTATATGACATGTAAGGATTTAAATTTCACATTACAGTTTCAATAATATACAAATTCAACTAAATGTTAATTTGTTTCTATAGGTTTTCAATCGCGTTTTACTCAGTTAAATCAATATGTGGCTTGGACGTCTTTTGCTTAATTACGTCCATTTGTATGACAGCCCGCATAATTCAATAGTTTCAATATCAATATTCACGAATCATACATATAATACATATCCGTTAATTATAATTATAAGACAATATATGATATTTCTATATATTCATGTTATGAACGTATTTTGTATAATATTAATTATGCTATTTGTCCCCTCCGCGATATGAAATCCCACAGTTACAGATTTTTTTTAAATACAGTGACGCAGTACTGGATACTTCATGAGCTGATTAGTTGGTTTATACACGAAAAAAGTTACATATAAGTTTACACAGTGCGGAGATTTATACAATCTATTTCTGATGTGGTCATCTTTACACTGTCTATATACTCCAATTTCGGAGCGAGCATGATAAAAAAATGTGATGATTTTAATAAAAGATTGATATAAAAAGTTTTACTTACTTATAAGGATCTTGAAGTTCTTCAGTTACAAAGTTGAGGAAATGCCATCCACCGAAAGCAAACAATCCAGAATAAAATGCGATCGCAATATTAGCCACTGTGTATTTTCCCTCGAATGAATTCTCAAAGTTTTCCACGTTTCCTAAAAAAAAGAAAAGGAAATTTAATATACAGGTTTTCATAGACTTACAACGGAGATACTCTCCAACACCTCGGCCGGAAGTTGAATTGCATACAAAGTTTAAATATACACCCAGACTTCGTATAACACGGTCATATGATTCCAGGAAAACGGCGTGTAGTACAAACTCGTGTTATAAAAGGTTTGAAGTTCATGCAAACTAAGGTATGTATACCAAAAAATATCAAATGCAAGTTCAATTATAGTAGAAAAAAGCTAATTAGGCTATCTTAAAAAACATGCTGAGACTATAGGAACCTGTATCTGGTTCAACAATGCAACTTTACCATTATATTATAGTAATGGGTAGCTACACTCTTCGTGCCATATAATCTTGATGTGAACAAAATTTACTACCAAGCACAATATAATAAATAAAAGATATATTTAATTCAATTAGAAAATCGATAAAATCAAAAAAAGCAGTGCAGAATTGCTCACTGCTCGCGATTGAATCATCCCGGATAGGCCGTCAAAGATTCATGGAATTGTAGAGGGCTTTCAAACAATATCAACCACCCCATTAAAACAGTTCTTCTTATCAATAAGCATACATAATAATTGAAGGATGAATTCACAAAACGAAAAGTTCAGAATAAAATTAAAATAGATTTTATTATTAATTTAAACTGTTTTTCATTTATTTTCATTTATATTTTTGTATAATACGTAGAAAACATCTCCTCGAATAAAAGGGTAAATGACTCTGAACAGTTTAGGAATTATGGTGAATATTGCAAAATTTATTGATTTAATTTTTTGTTTATGGTAACAAATTCTGGAATGATATAAAGAAACCTTATGTGGTCGCAGCTCTTAAGTTAGTACTCCAAGCTTTTAAGGTTATCGCTTCAATTTTCTGATTTTATACTTCCGTAAAAATGTCAATGATTTTGCAAAATCAGGCGTTAAACTTTTTTAGTACAGAGTGTTTGATGCTTTCGTGCGGCAACGAAGGAAAGCTGTGGAAAAGCGCATTAGAAACTTAATACATCGTTAACTGTATACGGTATCTTTGGTTAACGATAATCACAGTGATACGCATATCGTGTAACAGAGGGATGTCGCTTAGTCATACTGTATTGTCAGACGACACAATACATGACAGTACTGAAAGTAATAAATTATTTATAGTTAACATCATTACATCATTATTCACTTCAGTAGTTAGAATCAAGTACTAGAAACACAATAAAACAAAACCGGCGTAAGATTGCGTTATTATAAAATAGTAAAATGAACGGTCGTAATACATCGATTTATTGTTACAAATGAATTACTAATATTGATAATTTGGTTGTTAAATGTTGATGAATTCGATTTGCAATTTTCGATTTTCGACTTAAATACTACAATAACTTGTAAATTAAAAGCTAAAGTAAGTCAAATAAAGCCTGTTTTCAGGAGTCATCAAAATAGTTATTATAAAGTTAATTTAGTGACTAGCAATTTGTCGAAAATTATTTCCTTTAAACTCTTACTGCGGCATTACAAAAACTAGCCTCAATGACTTAGCCAGCGTATTCTTAATGAGTAATTTGTTTCGGAAATAATCTAGATGTACTGTATCCAATATCAAAATACACTCGGGCCTAGTATAATACGGTCATTTCGTGTAGTACAAATTCGTGTTGTACGAGGTTTGAAGTTCATACAAGTTTAAGATATGCGTTCCGAAACAATTTCGAAGTTCAATTTTATTATATCCTTTATATTTTCCAATAAACAATATGAAAATCATACGTTTACGTATCTATTTAAAATACTTAAGATAATATAGAGCACTAATCATGAATATCACTTAAAATTCTATTTATTCTGCTCATATTCAAAATGGATTGCAAGTTTTATTATAAAAATAAAATCTTTTAAAACTAACTAATAAGCTATTGTCTGCTTTTAGCGTGTAAATCTTTAAGTATTTATTTCATAATAAGCAGCCAAGCATTTTATATTTCCCACATAAACTTTAAACATCATTCCATTGAAGGATCATTTTCTATAAAGTGATGTTCTAATTTATCCGATCCAGTATTTTTTCGATACCTTGAATATCGAAGTTATAAAATCCTCCTCTACCAAAATCACGATAAATGTAAATTGTCTTTTCATATTCATCTTCTATTGGTGGTACAACATTGTCTCCAGTGACTATTCTGGTCACATTTTTTGCCAGTAACCATTTAAATTGAACTTTTTATATTTCTCTAACGAATCTAGTCTAATATGATGAATATAATATCATTTTTATTATAGGATGATATAGAGGTGTCCAAATCAGACTTCCAAATCAATTTTTAATTGGATGTTTTTTTGTAAAACCGTGTTATACAAGAATATGCCATAATTCATCAACCGTGTTATATCAAAACCGTGTTGTAGAAGTACTGTGTTATACAAGGTCAGGTTTAAATTATCTTAATCGATGATATATTTTCGACGTATTTTATTTCATCCACATGTTTACACTATGTGAGATTTTCCCTTGAATAAACCCGTCAAGGTACTTGATTTATTTCACAAAATTAATATTAATGGTGTTGAATTCATTTATACATTACGCAGGATCAAAAATTTTATCAGTGAATATTAATATATCGTTTATATCACAGTATAAAGATACCGAATATCGAAAAATGGTTCGAAAATAATGAAGAAATCTACAAGGAAATTTTAAAAAATGGAAAAAATATCGTATATATTTGGTGTTCAAGTTCGCAGATCATATTGTATTACTGTTAATATGTGATAATGAAATTGTAATGTATGAAGATGCTATTCTTCGTGAAGCACTCACATATCTGGACAGCTGTATATTTATTTTCCATAACCTTTACTGCAGATTGATCGTTTATTATCAGTAATATTATATACATTTATGTAACTAACATCTAGAATAAACTAGTAAATATCAAACGCTGGTATTTCATAATTTCAATTTTCAGTAAAAGAAAAACTTACGAGCAAGATTAACCGAAAGAAGTCATGCGTGAGGGTAAGAAAAAAAATAATGTGATGTTTTTCGGAAAACTTAACATCGCTTTTCATTTGGCTCAATTAATGAATCGAGACTATTAGTTACTAAAAAAAATAATAGTATGCGCGTTTGTCAGCATTGATTAAAATATAAGACTGTGTCAATCGGTAAACTGGTGAGAAATTCATTCGGCAAATGATTGACGGCGCAGGCGAAGTAATAATATGTACAAAACATAAAATTAATAAAAATAAATATCGAAAATTAGAAAAAAAGCTGTGTTATCATGGTTGATATATTAGGCTTAAAGGAAATGTGTTAGATATTATTTATTTGACATTATAACGGTAGGTTGCGAAAGATTGTTTTATTTAATATATTAAATTTAGAAGCATATTTATTTCTAATAAATTGAGCGATTGGCTCGCAAACAATCTTTGGTATGACACATTCAGAATCACACATCGTTCACAACCAGACATACAAAACAACAAAATTTAACGAGCACTTATAAATTAGTTCTCTATGGATATAAAGTTTTAAAAGGGTGCCAACTAATGAGTTGGTAATTAATACCATCTGATTCACCGCTGCACCCGCTATTGAGAACTCATTACATGGTACAGTATAAATAAATCTACACAAAACAACCTTGTGCATTTCAATTCTTATTACAAAAAATGTGTATGTAAATATTATGTAAACAAAAACGTAGCATAAAAATTTATTAAACATGATTGTATTAAAAGGAAAATCAACACTGTTTTCTCAAAAAGTCATAAATCATATAAGTAAGTATATTCCAGAAATAACATAAGTAATATTTCTGCAGAAAAAAATGTTTATTATGTTCGAGTATATTATTTTTTTCGAGGCTACCTCGCCTTTCCTTAACTTGCATTGATGAAATCACAAGGGGGAAGCGTGATGTTTTATTCAGGACATTTACCTCCATTTGTTTTCCTTTGATTTCCAAACCAAATATACAGACAGCCACAGCCATAAACATATAGTTTTACCTATGAATTACAAGACCCTGCGCGATAATTTAATTTGATTTTCAGGCTATAATTCCAAAATATCATTGACGATCTAAACCAGTGCTCCCCAACCGCGAGACGAACCTGGGTGTGCCGTCGCGTTTTTCTTCATTAGAAGAAAAATTCATTGAATGATTTAAGCAAAATCGTTTGATTAGAACGTTTTTTCATACTTTTATGAGGATCTTAAGTATCGCATATTAATTGTTCCTTGTCGCAAACTTCGTATCCTTTTTTCGATGTTAAAAGCTAAAAAAAAAACTAAATCTGCATTTGTATACAGCGTATATTAAGATATATTCGATTATCAAAAAAAAGCTGCGTATTTTGAAACAACTGAGGGTCACATCCTTTTCCTTTCTACAGCCGAAATTATGAATTATATACATTTTTTTAAAGATATCAATAAAATGTTTGTTTCAACTTACCAGTCGCGATATGATACAGTCCTGTGATTATTATAACGATCAAAGCCAGGAGTTTCGAAGCCGTGAACACGTCTTGTATTCTCATAGTCCAACGAACACTTAGGCAGTTGATAGCTGTCAGCAGACCTATACAATTACAATGAGTATTAATAAAATATCACATTACATAATAACATTGAGTTCAACTGCAATCAACAAATTAATTAGATCGAAGATTATTAAATTCATTAAGACAGCTTGTAAAAGTATACTCGTCTGCGAACGTTTAAAGACTTAATTGAAATGTGATCGTTGTTATTTGAAAACTAGTGGTGGACTAATTATTTCAATTACAGCCGGCTAATAAATACGCATATTTGGATTAAGTCTACAAATACTGTATCTACCAGTTTATTTTATTAATGATAAATATATAACATACTCGTACATATAATGCTAGGATATTTACCCTTAAGAAAGACAAAAATATAATTTCTATGAAATTTTGAGACTGTATTGTTCACGATTTTAAAGTAATGTAGTAGTTTTATGATGTTAAAAACTGATCACGTGAAAAATTTTCAAAGCGGATTCGTACGATTTTTATATGAAAGCAGCCTGGCAGAAATGTATGCAGAAATTTAAATAACGTGTTATATTTATAACACTTCTTTTTTAATTGCGAACTGGTTTTTCAATGGATCAAAATGCTCAATTTGATCTTTCAATAAGACTTATATCAATTTACAAATGGTTCAACGCATATATTTTTAATTGATCTAAAATAGTCAGATGGGTAAGAAAATACCATACAATTAATTACGATAAAGCTTCATCTCTTTACCATTTTCAGCAAAATTCTATCTTCTATATAAAGCTTTAAACATTTGACTTTTAAATGTATAGAAATATCATAAATCATTTGCATAATTCGATTTTCAGAGGGTCAAGGAATATGATAACGGATACACTGTCTATTTTTAAAAATAACGCAGGCAGTTCAATGAGTGGCTGTCACGAAGTTCAGCTAGGACACAGCATAATGTTCATAAATATAGCCTCTTAACGCTTGCCGCATTTCATTTGAAATGTGTAAATTCTCAGCATTTTCCACGAATATACGTACAACACGAAGTAAAAGCAAAGATAAAACCTCTGTGGCTTTTTTTATGATTTCGTTCTCTATTGTTTTGATGCGTGTTTGCCAATTGAAATGCCACATTTCAAATGCACTGTTTACGCTCAAAAGAATCTAATTGTTGTTAATGTTCATTAACATGCTGATATGTATGTGATGATAGTAAATATCTATATTTAAGTTTTTACTCGTTTACAGTTACGTTCTACGTGACACTTATAGATAACCATGCGTCACTATCAGAAATACAGAGCCTAGTTAAGTAACTTTATCGAAGTCTATTGTATTTGCCGATTTGACGTCACATTCAAGTGATGAACAATATTATTACATCTATCTCCAAGACGATAAGTATTTCACAACACAGTAGAATCTCAATATAATGGACAAAATATTGGTAGAGAAGTAAAAGTGCAAATATTGGAATATGGTAGAAAGAATTTGTTTGATGACCAAGATTTAGACGTAGATTTAGAAGGGTTACAAATTTCAGATTTCTGCAGAACAATATAAAATAATTCTCGAGATGAAGTAGCAGAAGAAGATGTTTTACAGTGATTAGAAGTAGATGAAGGTGACTCTGTGTAACATGTCATGACTGAAAGTGAAATAGCAGATGATATCATGGTGTAGGAAACTGAGGATGAATTTGAACATAGAAATGAAGAAGAAACAACGAATCCAAAAACAAATTTATCAGCAATAATAACGCATCTTGACGATTTAATAACATGCATTGACTATTCGTCATGTAACCAAATTAAATTATATTTTATAAATTTAACTTATCGTAATATTAGAGTCGATTTTATGATAAAAGAACAGCAGAATTACAAATGCTGATATAACTTGATTCATTTGTCGCTTATGTTCTTAATAAAACAGTGTGTTCGGAAACCGATTCTTATATAATATAACGGACTTTCTGATTTAACGGACATCCCTTTTCACGCATTAGTCTGTTATATATAGCTTCTCTGTATGTAAATTTAGATCAGCTGTTCCTTAAATCAATATTAATTTAACGTGTGGATTGAATTGTTATGAAAACCTTCAGTTTATTTGCAATGGCGTATATTTATCTCAAGGCTCTCATAAATGATCATTATCACGGTCTTGATTTTCATATAAAATAAGCGTATGCACATATAACGATTAGTTTTATAATTCGTAAAACACCGTACAATATGATAACTGCCAGCGTTATCGCACGACTCGTTGTACGTAGCTATATTAATTGTCTGCCTTATTCTACAAAACTGGTCAAGATTTATTGAAAATGCCGGGCATTTAAAATATTATACCAAATTGTACACATTTTGGCGAGGCCATATGATAGTATTTGCGAGCAATATTTAACCAACATTATACCAGGCTATAATATAACCTGGTTAATGCTTTATAAGAGGTATATTTCCGAAGTAAACTTATTCCACTATGCCAAAATGTAAGGGATAAGAGTTTGAACATGTATTTTTTGTATATAAGGACCACATTGCATGTAAACTATTAGAAAAAATCAGTTTCAAAAGATATTGAGAATAAATAGTATCATTTAATTCAAAGACATGCTATATGGTTATTTAAGCAAAAAATATTGTCCTTTACATTTTGACATAATGGAAAAGTTTACTTTCTAGATACTCCCCTCGTGTAAGAAGGTATATGAATTTTGTAATTACGCATTTTTTTATCTGTTTATCAGCTATTCGTCTACCGATTTCGGTGGTTAAATAAATAAGCACGTGCTTTTGAGTAACTCCTCATCGAAGATTGAAGGTTGAATTTTCGTAGCTGAATAGAGAGCTACATGTTTTTATTATGCCCTAAGGACTGGATCACCTGTCCTGACAGCCGTCGTGAAAAACAATCTGTCAAGATAAATCTTAGCTTTGTGGAAAATCATAAACTCCAAATCTCTCATAGCGGATGTAATTTAAAATACTGCTATACGAAAGGCTGCAACTGTGTCTACGAATAGTGTGTATATTATAATACTCTTAATAAAATAAAATCATTATAATGAGTGCAATAATTCGGATAAAGTTTTTGCTAAAAAAACAACTCTCTAATGAGGCTATCTACTGACGTGAAATAATTAAATGCAACTTGAAATCGTAGATGCCGAATCATAGGAGTGAACTCAACAAATTTAAATAAAAATGTAAAGGAAAAATTTATAAAGATATTTGATAAATCTTACAATTAATATTGAATAAAATGTCGATTTTACAATTGGAAGATAAATGAGCCTTGATAATCGGAAAACATGGCTTTTTTCGAAGCTAATGTCACGTTCGATATACAAATTACGTATAAAAACAAAAGACAAACATTGTATTCTTTATTTTATTTCTACAAGCATTTTGTGACTCGGTTATTAAGAGTCAATGGGAATACTAGAACTTGTATGAAATCTTAAAATAAGTATCACTCTTAAAACATAATCAGACTATACGTTTTTTAATTATTTGATTATTTATTCCACGACATCCGGATCATCTTTATCTTATAGAATCTATATATCGCTATCACAAAGAATACTCCCAGTGATACAGTAGTTAGTCGTTGAGAGTTCCAGTACTACAGTTTAAAAAAAAACTTATATGTATATATATACAGGACTGAATGCTCAGTTGGCTGACAACTAAGTATCATGAAAAGAAATCTGACAAAAAAGCCTTTACAATAATAAATGCGCACGTATTTCACTTCTGTATCCATTTTCAGACATGTGGTCCACTTTCTGAACGGACAAAGTAAATAATTGAAGATTTGACACGTACAGTAGACCCATAATTGCAAAATATTAATATTTAAAATGTATAATTTAAGTAACTAATAAGTAAATTAAGATAAAATTTGATTTTACTTGATTATAATGCAAAATAAATTGTATTTTATTTTTATCTGACGTTTATAAGAGAAAAAAAAACCAATTGACGGTCGAATAAATCAATATGCACGGTTCAAATGGCAACTGCTCAAATTCTAAATTTGAATATTTAACGATCAAAATAAATGTCTTATTATTTGTAAAAAGTTTCAAATATAGCTAGAATATACAATATCAAATGTATATATAAGACTTTTCGGGGGCAAAGTAGCCCACGGCCTTCTCCTGGATGAAATGAGTATTCCTAAAAAGTTTGATTTCATTGGCAAGTACTCTGTCCAAGTGCATAGCGAACAAACAAACAAACATTCACTTGTATATATATGTACAGATAATAATTAAGACAGTGATTTTACTATACTTCGCCATCACATTAGCTTACCATACGTGAAGTTATTGGTGTAATATATAATATAGACTAACGATTTTAGAGCTGGTTAAGTTGCTATTTATTAATTCTCAAAATTTAAACGCTTGTTTAAAATAGGAGATTAGGTACGGTTAATTCTCCGTATAATCGGCTTTACACTTCGCAATACTTGAATTGTTTATTTTCCGGAAAAAATATTTATTTCTTGAAACAAATAAATCGTAAATGTAAACATGGCAGATGTCAACTATGTCGCTGTCAACTGACCTGAGTCAACAGATTTCAATTTACCAAACGTACTACTTCGATGCATCTATTGTCTGGACATCAATTACAAATTATCATTGACAACTATTTACGATATTGCATGCATACAATTTACAAACTATAATAGTCAATATGATCGAATTACGTTTGCATCGGACCAAATCATTTAGTTCTCATAATGGTGTATATACCCGTTAATAATATATTCGTTACCCACAGTAAATAGGTGAATTTTATTAATCGTGTCATGGGTTTGATTTCCGTCATTGCAATGAATGATATCTAAATATTTCAGTGATTTATTAGCTTGTTAGTTTCGACGCTCTCTTTGAACGAATTTTCCTTAACATCCCCATAAAAATGGATTCTAATACAATCTTTGTCTCAATGCAGTATTGCATCTATATTGTAAGTTTTCTCCGAGCTGGATTTTAGATCTCGAATAAATCAATGCTCTCGTTAAGATTTGATTTATTTAAAGTATAACATATAAGCAGTTTTTACATTTAATTGTAAGATAATTAAATATAATAGAGCATATAATGAACGGTACATAAGTATGATTCAATTAACTGTGCTTGATAATACACCTGTATTATCGGTAACCAGACATCTGCACACATGACAAGTGCTCACATGACATCTGCGTACACATTGAAGTGCTCACA
>JAGVSQ010000344.1:0-12551 GCA_022683975.1 Rhyacophila evoluta
ATGTATTAAACTTATAATTTGTGATATTACAACATGTATTAAGTAAAATAAATAATAAATAAATGGAAGATATTTATTTGCCTTGGAGTTTCGTCTCTCATATATTTTTTTTTTCATTTCTTGCATTTATTTTATATTATTTGGCATTTGATAAGTAAATAATTAAATTATTTTTATAGCTGAATAAATGCTGGATCTAGCAGTTTTTGTACACTTATAATTTAAGCCATGAATTTTTAACTAGATGCTAGGGATCTGTTGTGCCTTTTAACATACTAAGGCGAGAGTTCAACAATTAAATTATTTTTCACCTAGTTATATCGTTTGTAATATTCTCATGTATTAAATAAATTAGTAATGTGTCATTTGTTTCGAATGTGTTTTAAATTTGTTGCGGAATATCTTCAAAATTATTAATTAGGCTGTAAAATAACGTCGAATGTCGACAGTAGGGATGAATAACCCTTTGTATTATTTCGTTGGAAGAAAACTAAAAAAAACTTCGCCACATGGACAAGAAATATCTGACAGAAAGCCTTCCGTCAATACTGATTCGATCGTGCCAACCACCATAACTCCGCAAATGGCGCTCGCAAGTTTCAACAAAAGGAAAAGACTGGTACCCAATAGACTGCACAATATTCTTATCGTCATTCCGGTCAGATTTTGTTAATTTATTGATCTTATTTTATATTATTTGACTTTTAATACGTGATAAAATAATATTCATTGATTAATTAGCATAGAAGATTTTGTATAATTTGAATTAAAAACATAATTTTTAACTGGAGACTCGCCAAGCACCGTAACTTGTAAAGTGGGGTTTCCCAAATTATGTTCCGCGGAAAAATTATGTAGCCTGACTAGGTGTTCCGCGACAATTTGGAAAGCTTTCATACACTGAAAGTAAAGCTGGTGCTCTAACCTATTGAGCTAACGGGCCAAATTTTATACACTGTAAGATATTTAAAGATCTTCTTACTAGTAAGAATTACCTAACCTAAAAAAAGGCTAAGTGTTCCGTTAACATTTCCGGGCTTGCGAAGTGTTCCATTGCAGAAAAAGTTTAGGAATCCCTGTTGTAAAGTAAGGTGACAGTTAAAAATATTGAATCTTTCCTGTTGTAAGGTTAGGTTTAGGAATTAGGCATACTACATTACATAAAAATAAATACGAAAGCTCAATTCATACAATAGATAGATTAGAAACGTCTCGACAAGTGCACTGTTTACTTTGGTAAACTTTTTGCCGACTTAAAAGCTTTGTGCGCTTGAAAGTTAATTTAAACATAACGGTTATCCTTTTGTCTGTTTCTGTCAGCGAGGAAGTTTTGAAAGGACTACCTGTCGCATAAAGCGAATTGCTAAGGAATTTTGTGCAACAGGTAAAATACAATATCTATTTTCTGTCCTTGAATATATTCTGTGCAAGTGTCATGTAAATATTGCTTTAAAGTGGATAATAATAATAAATAAGAGAGATAGTATATATGATTTGATTGATGTACCAAAATAAAACGAATTTAAAACGTTTATTTGCACAAGGATAGATAAGAATATAAACTAATATTAGCTGAAATTCAACATAATATATAATCTGATATAAGTTATGACAATGTTTACTCAACATGTAGAAATGGTACAACATAAGAAATGCTATAAATAAATTATTTTTTGATAAAAAATATTTGCCTCATGTGTTAACGATAATTATTACAATATTTATTATTTTGGCTTCGTATGTTGTTTGTCAATTGCAGAAATAAGATTTTTTTCACCGTATTCACTCCAAAAGTGGAGCATATTGATCTCAGCAATGATTTATTAATTATTAGGATAAATGTCGAAATAAGTTGTCATATTGCGGAGATTTATTGTGGTGGTTGAGTTATGTCTACAATTGTGTAGTGTGCATTTGCTTTGTGCGCAATTGTCTTGCGAGCACTTGTCTTGCGTTACCATTGAATCGTTTCTCGAAATTCGGATCGGACATGCTTAAAAATATCAACTGTATATCGAATGTGGAAAGAAACAAGGATGTAACCCGCACAAATTTTACATGAGGCACAAATAACGTTTATTTACGAGTAATGATTTTGGGCTAGAGTCAAAACATTACATAAACACAACATTAAAGAGGACAAATACTAAAATTGGTGTTATATTTACTTAGTACGATTTTCATTTAATAGGTTATTTAAGAGAAATTAATAAAATCAATTAGGTGGAAGCCCTTTTCCTGGTCGAAAATTTTACATGCCATCTTTATTTGAAACTCAAAAGTTTAATTTATATATCTGTTTTATAGAACGTGTATAAAGTTGTATACATAGTGATTATTGAATAAAAACCATTTTGAAAAATTCGTGGGTTACGTCCTTTTTTCTTTCTATAATCGATATTATAGATTGTAAAAGGTTTACGTAAAAAAGATCATATGCCTTATAACTATCGTGTTATAAGTCTATCCCAAACAATCGTGAATGCGTAATAACAACGGATTCTTCCCACGTGTAATTATTTTTTACGAGAATATATTTTTGGGACAAAGGTCGGGACTTGACCCTGAGACCCGAAGCCTGAGAGTTGAGCTATTGAGCGGATCGACGGGGGAATAAGAATCACGAATTTAAGAATTTTTCGGATGTTTATTTCAAATTATACGATAAATATGTGCCAATAGAGATGTAAAGTCTTACAACACGAAAATCATAAATCTCAATATAGTATCAATACTTCTAAAAACACAGTCATACAGATAAGAAAAGTGTAGCGTACTGTGTTATTTATATTTACTGTTGCTTCTGTGGTCGAATGGGTAAACGCACATACTTGTGAATAGCTCGGAACAGGATGTCATGAATATTAATTGTTATTATAAATATTTTTTTATCATGTCCGCTCGGAAAGTGGCCCATATACATCTGCACAGTATAAATGTATCTTCTCCGACAGCGGCGTATACAGATTCACGAGAATTGTTTTCATATTGTCAGTGAGAATTGTCATAATTTTTACTACGCATGTACTTGAAATGTGTTATGCGAGTGCATCTGTGCGAGTGCTGTGCTGCCAACTTAATAATGAAACTAACCATGTTCGCTCCCAAAGCGGAGCATATAGATCTACACAGTGCTAAGATATCTAATCGAAAAGTGGAATATATGGATCTCCGCAATGTGAAGACGTTTTAACGGATTATTTTTCATGAGAATTGTATTTCAGCCAATTGCTCAACACAATAAGCATCCAGTCTTGGATATTTTGATTTTGTAAATCTAGAATTTCAGAAAATTCAACCCAAAATCTTTGTCTCTAAATCGTATTCCCTAACATCTTGGGTACCGGTTAAACTAAATAATTATATTTATTATATAAACGATGATAAATTTATCGATATCAGTCTTCACGACGTCATCAAGATTATAAATATAAAATTCCTACATAGATAAATGTCAAATACGATTTTTTAAATAGTATTTGCCATTTTTTTAAATACAAAACTAACATCTCCACTCCGGGATATGTGGAGCATATAGGTGGCGACAGTATAAGTATTTATTCATCGTGACAGATTTTGTCTCACTTATATTGGTAGTCAGCCAATCGCTGAACCCATTAATTACCCTAGATTTAAGAACTCGTCAAAAGTATTCACGCAGCTCTGGGATTTTGACCTCCAATCTTGACTTACAAATCAACGATTCTTACAGGATATTTTCAATATTGATATAATTTATTAAAACAAAATTTCTTCAAAAATATATTAACTTTGTAACATATATCTACTTCTTGATTGTCATGGTCAATTTAAGATAATGTATTGATTATTGGAGTATCGAATACTATAACAGTATTGACTATCGATATTTGTTTCCACAAAAACATCTCTCAAAGGGTCTAAGTCGTGCACTTGTCTAGTTACGTACTTTTTTTTGTTTCGAAACCCACTAGATACTCGTACTATATGGAATTATACGGAAGAAACACGGAAAATAATGTTATGATAATTCTTCTTCATCCTTCTCTGCCCCCGTAAGAGAAGCATATGGATACCACATAGCAATAGGCAGATTAGATTTAGACTTCTTTGAGAGAATATTTTTTTAAATATATTTAACGTTCGCTCACAACATAGAGCATATGGATCTACACAGTGTGAAGATATCCTACCCGAAAGAGGAGTATATGGATTTCCGCAATGTGAACACGTCTTGACAGATTATTTTTCAAATGAATTGTTTGTCAACCCAATGGACATCCAATCCTGCATTTTTGGATTTTTAAAATCCGGTAGATGGGGAATCGAACCCGCATTCCCCGGATCGTTAGGCATGCACGCTACCAACTACGCTACCGTATCTATTATACTTATACTTGACAACAATAATGTCCTGCATCTTTGGATCTTTTAAAATTAATATAAGTATATAATAGCTACGGGGCTTGAATCCGTGACTTCCGGTCAAAACGCTCACAAATTCAATAAGCCACTATGCATCCAATCATTTCAAATCACAATAAAACTAACTAATTATGATAAAATGTATTGTGATGGATATTAAAATTCAGGAAGCAATCATCGATGACGAAATGTGATAACATTTGAAAAATCGCGATTGATTTAGATAACGAATCTCTCAACTCACACGTGTCTGAGTCTTCGTCAGGTGCCAAGATTCACTGCCGTTCAGTAGCACCGGCAGAATGCTTGTGCCAACAGTTTACAGTTGGTTGGGAACGAATGCGCACTCCAAACAACCAGCATTGATAATAGCTAAAAAACATATGTTAAATCTAAGAAACCTCATTAAAATTATACGTTTTTTTCATTAATTTCTCAAGTTGACATGTCATCATGTGTGAGGACATTAAATTGTACATATGGACATTAAAGCAACGATAAATTTGGGTTAGAGTTTATTAAGTAGTTATATTTCTCCCCTTGCAATAACAGTGACGTGTTAGTACAAATTTGTCACTATGAGAACATCATTAGAATCATATAACATGTAACCCTTAGGAAGCGTCACTTCAGTGATGAGTAACTTTTGAAAGCCAACTTATTCACTGCATAAAAATATAAGTATGTTAGGAATTATATAAAACAAATAATTAGTAAGTGATAATATATTAGCAACATTTTCTAAATAGTAGTTCGAATCCAACAGCTAGAGAAGGATTTTTTTGAATAGGAAATTACAGGACTATTCGATGAGTTAGCAATTGTTCGACGATGAATCTGACAAAACAATTTTTTACATTGGTGAATTTGATGTTACATATTGGCTTAAAAATCTCATTATTCATGGCCAGTTGCATATTGAGACCTTCCTTCCTGGCTAAAGACTCGGGAGTGACAAACACTTCAGCGATAGTCATCGATCTTCAGCGTTTCCTAGATAGTACTGGGTGTCAGAATGAATATGCCAGGTCGCCTAAAAGACTTCTGCAAACCAATTTTCAAAGATGGTTCTATCACATTTTACCAAACCTATTTAAGGAAAAGCAGCATCACATTTCGCATTAAAAAAGTGTATTTTTTTTATTTTATTTGATTTTTTTACATGTTTGAAAGAGTTCATGTTATTTTTATTATAAAACTGTTTCGACTGTAGAAAGGAAAAATGACGTAATCCACAATTTTTTAAATAGCTTTTATTCGATTATCAGAATGTATAGAGCTTAATACACGTTCTATCAAAAGGGCGTAAGCTGAAAATGGCGAATCGGTGTCTAAATTTAGTTTTTAACGTTGAATAAAGGAGCCTGTGAAATATGCGATCAGGGAAAAGGCCTTCTATCTAATCAATATTATTGGGTTTTCTTGAATAACTTATTAAATTAACATCATATTGAGTAAAAAAATACAATTTTAGCCTTCGTGCAGTTCAAGGTTGTGTCTATGAAGTCTTTCGACTTTGTCTCAAAATCATTAAATAGACGTTTTGTCTGGCTCCTGTAAAATTTTTTCTACGTGGATTACGTCCATTTTCTACAGTCGATATGGAAACTGTATGGATATTCATATACATACTTATTTTATTTAGTGTAACCAAACTATGGGGCAAAAGTCTGTGAAACGATGATCTTTTATTATCATGCTCTCTTAAGAGTGGTGTATATGGATCTGTACAAAGTGAAGACTCGAGAGATTTTTTACACGCTTTAAGTCTATAATTCAATTGGTCAACTAACTTGCCATCCATCTTTGATTTTTTAAATCCTCAACATCTGAGGGATTCTAAGCAGGAGCCTGTGGCACCTAATCGCCTGCGATAACCTCACAGCCACCATAAGATAAAAATGAAACAAATAAAATGTTACAAAACTCTTTTCATTGTCTATGTTTAAAGACACGTTTTAATCTGTCATCTAGTTTGTATGACTGTATTAACTTTACACACAATAGGCACTCTAAAAACTATGACCAATCATTCTTACACGACATTGTTTCGACAACAAAAAACTACGCATAACACATTTTAATGTAGTCGATCGCAAAAATAATAACGTAGAGAATTATCGAATCATATTTCATGAGAAGAGGGACAAACGCTAAGAGCTTTTTAACAGTTCGTACCGCCCACTCGCGCCGTCTCGACTCAGTGTCGATAAAGATAACTAAAAGGCCTTGTCAATTTTTCAGTTATTGGGACGGTTTGATCAGTTTTCTTTTACTAATATATCGTTACACTATCTATCAGCATGTCTATATCGCTTCATCAATGTAACAGTATGATACAACTGTCAACTGTATCGGATCAAGCGGGACAGTCCCATATTAAATATTGATGCATAGGTTGTCCCGAAAAAAAACGATTGTCCCCAATTTAATCACATTATCTTATTTCGTACTTATTTTCAAACTGGTAAACCATCATTTATTGAAGGCATATCTCTTCTTAACCAATCTCTTCCTACTCCTTTCTCTGAAATTTTTATTTATTCAATATTTCCAACTTTCTGATTGAATCAATATCATATAATTGAACTTTTCACAATTAATATGCTTTTAAATCAATTTAAATAGTATCTATAACCTCCTACATTCAAAATTTTAATAGCTGGTAACCTTACAGTAGGACAATCTGAAAATCTTAGTTCGGAAATAATGGCTACCTTGTAGTTTGATTTTTTTTTAAATATATTACATAGAGTTTATGAACAGTACTATTTATTTTTTGGTATTACTCTGGGAAATAAAATATATTTTATGATAGATTAAGGGTGTGCAAATAAAACTAAGTGTTATCGTAAATTAGACATCCATAAAAATTGAATTTTAAAGTGACTAGATATCGTACGGTTGCATTAGATTTGTTAATTTTTTTACCTACATTCATAAACGAAAGCTGATATTCTTACTGTTGTTTTGATTTATCGATATAATGAGTGATAAATTGTGAAAAAATAGTTCTGGAGAATTCTTTCAAGACAATGAATGCCTCGATCAAAAATCTTACATGGTGCGTATCTGACTAATAATAGTTCCTCAAAGCCAATTTAAATGCCATCATAATCCTGATATAAAGCTTATTAGACACCTTTTGTATATTTTTGAATAAAATATGATGACATTCCATATGTAATAAATTTTAAGCAAGAGGAAGAATTTAGTGAATGAAGTAGCAGAAAATTTGGTTGAATCAGTGCCAAAAAAATAATCAATCTTATAAGCGAAGAGAACCATTGCTAGATATTTAAATAAACATAAGCCGGTGTAACTATTATTTTAGCGCCATTGGCAAATATCAAATATGGCGCTCTTATATGTCTTAATTTATTTAATAGCTAAATGGCAAAAATATAATGAAAAAATCAATTTTATTATGAAAATTATTTATTGTTACAAAATTAAGAATGTTTTATATCACTTTCCGAGCGCCCCTTAGGTCTTCGCACTTTTCGCAAATGTTCCAATGCCTCCCTATGGCCCTGCCCGCTGTACATCAAATTTATATTAGATGTATGTGTTAGATTTAAAAGTTACTCCCTAAAATAACATGCATACCTCAATTTAAGATAAAAACTGCAAAGGAGCGGTCCGCGAACTATGTCTTCAAACTCCCTGCGTTATGGTAACATAGGTAACCATACGTTTGATGGGTCAAAAACACGTCCAGTAACCTGTAAAGCGTTTCCAAAATAGTGTCTAATTATTGCCTCGCGTCCATTGCTTTTTTAATTTACCGACAAAAGAATGACTTTGATATTTTTCAGTTACGATATCACGACTATCAATTTTACCCTTACCATTTACGAATGAAGATCTCCCAATGCATTATGGATATGTAAAATCAATTGCTTTAAATAATCGTAATATTATCATCACTGTTGCCGCGGCCGATCGGTAAACGCGTGCTTCAGTATCGGCAAGGGTTTATATCTTATATTTTAAAAATAAATCAAATATGCAGGACCGAATGCATAATTCAATCCTCACATAAACTATTTAATTATAGGCTTTCTGTAACCAAAAGGTTAGTATGCTTGGATTGGAGCCAGAAATTTTGGACTCAAATCCAACATATGGACGATTTAAAAAAATCAGTACTGGAGGATTGGATACCGAATGAGTCGTGAAATTATTGGCTAACATCTACACCTTGTGATAAATTATGTCAAAATAAGTAAAATCTTCACATTGCGGAAAACTATTAAAAAAATTTATACGGTAAATTTAAATAATCCACTAAATCTAACATAATTTAACACATTTTCTTATAGTTGGATGTAGTTAAGCAGAAGATGTCCAAGCCACAAACAAGAGAAAAATGCAATTGAAATTCTAATGAAATAAATTAACTTTTAATATAAATTATATATATGTTATTAAGGCTTTATTATGAAATATTAATACTAATACTTACATGGCATATCTTTTCTGTTTATTAGATTAGTGAAAAACGTACTGCTTTAAAAGTTATTTAATGTTTTGTGGGTGCTAATTTAAATTTTGGTCGTTTTGTGTTTGGATTTTTATTGATATTATATTAGTCTTAGCCCATAAAGCCTTGAAATTCGTTATATTTAGTGTTTTTTTATTTGTTTATAAAAAAAACAATTTATCAATAAAATACAATACAATAATAAATACGTACATTTATTGAAAAAACATGTGAAAGTGGCCTCGTGATCATACCTACAATTAAGAATAGGCTTGATCAATAATTATTTTGTTTAAGTAATCTTATATTTAAACTTCAAAGCCGAAAACGCTTAAACCACATGGAAGTTTTGTAGATATTATTTTTTACAAATTGTTAGTAAGCGGGCTAAAAAAAAACTGCGATTACTTCATCTGGGTATATATTTCTCATCGAGTGTCTTTGTCATATTTAAGTATTAATTTTTTCAAAGCATTTTATACAATAAAATAAAAAAAAACAATTTGTGGCTTAGAAGTCTTTTGCTCAATCACATCCAATTGTTTAACGACGTTTTAAAACCCACTTGCTGTAGAATGTATATGCTTCAAAGAAATCTCATGCTGACCTACCCCATCTTCAAGCCAACTAAATTCTGACGCCTCTGAAGACTGCCTAATACTATTTAATATCACGGGGATTCGAGCCTATGATATGATAAACACGAGCGTATAATTTTGCTACTCAGCTGGTGGTAGGAAAGATCATCGTTTACCTGGTTTTGAAAAAAAAATGCAAGATCATTCGGGCGATGACGTCCCTTTTTTGTTTCGGGTCCAACAATCCTAATTACAACGACTTTTGGTATTGTATTTTTTTTTCTGTAAAAAGTTCTGCCAAAATAAAATAGCATGAGCTTTACCTGCATTAGGATAACGTATAAAAGCTTTGGTATTGTTTGAATACAATGAAACGTGAAATATAATACTTATTGTTACTTCAAAGTTATGCGTTGTTGTTTGTTGCAGTTTTGTATAAAATAATGCATTAGTTTTAGGCGTTTTAATACAATAATATCACACTACACAGTGAACGTCTCTCCCGGTAGCGTAGTTGGCAGCGTACGCGCCTAGCAATGCGGGTTCGATTCCTCACCTGTCAGATTTTAAGAATCCAAAAATGCAGGGCTGGATGCCCATTGGATTGAGTAATTGTCTCATAAAAAATTCCTATGAAAAATAATCTGTCAAGACGTCTTCACATTGCGGATATCCATATACTCCTCTTGCAAAGTAGATATATTCACATTGTGTAGATCCATATGCTCCACGGTGGGAGTGAACATGGTATAAAAAAACATAGGGAATATGATCAATACATAAACTATTTACACATTAATAACATGTCTCCCCAGAAGCGAAAATGTAAACGTGCGCGCCTAGCAATCTGGGGAATGAGGATTCGATTCCCACATCTGTCGGATTTCCAAATCTAAAAATGCAGGACTGGATTCCCATTGAGTTGATCGTCTGACAAATAATTCTCGTGAAAAATAATCTATCAAGACTACTTCACATTGTTTTTTAATCCATCTGTTTATATATGGGAGGAGTTTGTAATGGCGACGCATTTTTTTTTTACTTATGCGTGGTTTTATTGGTAACTCTAATTGCTGGAAAATTGGTCTGTACGTCCCTGATAACTTACCTAAGAAATCGAGAACATCAGCTGTTTTTCATTTCTAAATGCAGGACTATCCTGCCAGTAGTCATACCATTGCGGAGAGCAATGGCGATATTTCCTCTGATATTGATATCTTCCACCTATGTGTGAGTGAGTTTAGATAGATACTATTATATAAATTATTAGAATAAGGTCTGTCTAACTTTATTAGTAGAAGTCTTTTCTTCTTTCTGAAAATATATATTTTTAATTCTCTGTTTATTCTTTTTTATATTTTTGTTATAGTTATATGTAGATCGTGTTTTTAATGTACTAAACTTATAATTTGTAATGTTACAACATTTATAAAATAAATAAATATTTTCATTGAAGTATAACTTGAATTTTTTAAACTTTCAACCCCTTTTTGAAGCATTTTATATGATTATCTTATATTTTAGTGTACTTATTTTGATTATGTGAATATTATTGCAAGTAATAAAATACTGGGAAATTTACAAAGTTTTCTTCTAAAAAGGCACCCATTACATTCATGCGCCTTTGGGTGGTGCACAATCTCGACATTAGTACGGCGCGGCCCTGGATGGAGTAGGTACCTAATTGTTTCCAACATTTATTTGCATTTATAGAATTTGAATAAGTGAACTTTAATTCCGAAATGCAACCGTTTACTACCTTAGTCCCTTTTATATATATTTATACAATAAGTCATATAAAAACAAACTTCCAAGCAACTTTAATTGCAAATAATGATATTGTTACGATTTAGTCTGTCTGCCATTATAAAAGGCCGAAAGGTTTTTTTGTTGATCTTAATGATACGTTTTAAGAGAGTTTAGTTATTTTTAATAAATATAATGCGACAGAATCTAACCTCTGCAATACCATTTTAGTGTCGGCAACCCTTTTCCATAACAATTCGGCCATAAATATTATTTTGAGCTTATTTGTCTAACTATATATCAATATCGGGTTCGATTCCCATTTCCGTCACACTTTTAACATTCAAAAATGCAGAACTGGATTGGGTTAAGTAATGGTCTGACAAACAATTATCTTGAAAAATAAAATTTCAAGACGTCTACACATTGTGTAGATACATATGCTCTACTTCGGGAGCAATGGAAAAAATTATTCAAGTTGTCAATATACATATGATCCATATTTGTAAGTGATAACTAAAAAAATCGGTTGAAAAACGTTATTCTACTGCATAATTTGTCGATAGCTATTTCGGCCATGAAACCACACGACTATATTCATTTCTATATCCGTTATCATAAAACTATTGGTTCTTTAGAGTGCGCCTTTCTAAGCGGGCTTAAATCCCACAAATGTAGCATTTTTACAAATTCAAATATGTAAAAATTGATACCTAATGGATTAAGCAAGCAAGGTTTTTAACCAATTTTCTTGAAAGGGTTTGATCGAAAAAAGTGTTTATGGATCCATATACTACATAAGTTTTGGAGTTGTCATCTTTGGTTTATTAAAATTGCTCCACATACGGAATTAGCACAGTATTATTTATTTAATTATCAAGTCAATGTCATACTTTGAAATTGCAGAATACACGGCATATTTCCCATTTCTTTCGTATTACAGATATTGTAATATCGATGGCTTAAAGTGCAAAGTTAATGCGGCCACTTTTAGCTGAAAATCTTGTTGCACCATGCCATATACATGTTTCGTATTAATAATACATTTCAAAGTTGTTTAAATATATCAAAAAAAAAAGTCCCGATGAAATTGAAAATTTTATTCGGATCTGAGACCTACACTGCAAAATATATAACTCTGCTGTTTTGTAGTCAGATCTATCAAACTTATGCCGTTCCTAAGCAGCTCTACGAATAAATTGTTTAAAATGTGTATCAAAATAATCCCAAAAACAAATAACAAAATAATTAATTTTCACACTGCCATCGATATGGTAAATTTTATTTTTGTTAACTTACGTAAAGAATATATCGTATTTAAAAAAAAAATAAGGTCT
>JAGVSQ010000344.1:12561-42388 GCA_022683975.1 Rhyacophila evoluta
ATAATTCAAAATAAAGGATACAAGAATCTTCATTGTGGTGAATGTAACAAAAAAAAAAAAATAAGGTCTATAATTGATAATATAATAAGTATCAACCCCTGCATGAATTGTTGGGCCCTCGATCACACCGGTGTATTAAAAACCATTCAGGGTAGCTAAAAGCTTATTTATATTTTCAAAGACAAAATCACAAAAAACCCTATTCATTATTTGAAAAATGATAGTGAATTCTCTCAACCGCCAATTATAGACCATAAACTTTTGTGGGAAATTTCGGTATTTATGATTTTGTGATACCTTTCATTTGAACGTATATTGTGGTTTTGCTAATATTAATTGTATTGTGATCAACCACAATTGTTAAATAATATTTAGTTGCCATGGATACGATCAAAAATTAAATATAAACAACGTTTTAGTTATCTAATATTATCAGATTTATATAAATTCCAAACAAATTTAAATCAATCGATCTACTTTTCAATACTGGTTGTCTTCCTGATACTCAGTATATGAAGCTTATATTAACCCTTTAATTAGTGAGTTAATTTTTTATGCACAAACGTTTTGAACACTACAATCTTTCACTGGTATCGATTCAACTGATATCATAAAATCAATCAAATCGGATATGCCGATTTGTAAACAATGCTCTTCAATTTCCAAACAAGGAAAAAAATAACCTGAAAAGTTATTTCAAATTGATAATAATGTGTATAAAATTGCCACACTTTACACACTCGCAAATCAGTCTATAAACAAAACAGTATTATAAGTCAGATAAATCTTAATAATGTAGAGCTATCTTTCATAAATGCTTCATCCTTATTTTTAGTCAGTTGTAACATCTTGTTTAAATGTTCAATTTTGATAGGAATATCTTTCTGATAAAATTATAGCTTTATCGTATGTCCACTAAAATCCAAAAACGACGACTCTACAAGATAAGCCTTTACCAACTTCTGGAGCAACGTCGTTTTGAAGACCAAATACGATGAAAAAGACAGTGCTGGACAGTATAAAACAACTGTAATACATATGTATACAACTTTTTATTTTTTTACGTTTTATTTCATTGATTAATATTACCACAATTCCATAAATTTAATTCTGTCTCTGATAGTGTTAAATATATACCTACGTTCAAAAATCACTTCCATGGTGTGAAAATGAAAATGTTTTCGGTAAACAATATATATTTTTTAGTTAACGTATTCCAAATATGGCGCGTCGGATTTATTCAAATGATAAACACCATTAAACACAAATGTAACACCTGAAAATGCACACAAAACATACATTTCGGTTTGTGTTAATATATTCCCAAAACGTATCCCGCCCAAAAATATTCATTGAATCTAAAAACCAGTGTTGCCATCAGAAATGTTACCAATAGTGCAGTAAAATTAAACTGTCAATTTAATGCAAAAAATCTTTTTTACTTGGCAAAATATGTTATTTTACTACTAAAATAATATCTCCACTATTTACCCGTACGGTATTTATACCTGGTTTTAACCGGGCATATTCCAGAGATCTGATATCGAAAAGCGATATATTTTATTCAACTGGAATATCTCTTAGACTTAGGTTGCCATGCACTCAAGTGTGCTGAAATAAAAAAAAAGCTCTTAACCGCCTCGCCCACTCCCTTATTTCCGTGTTTTTTTATGAAGTCATACCACCTCATCCTAGTATTCAACTTACAAATATAATTATGATATATTGTATTTTTCTAATGTGGAGATCTGTATGCTCCACTTTGGGGGGACAGTTGTAATGAATATTTGAAAAATTAAACTATTTTTCGATTTTTATCAAGCAGCACCCTTAATCGTTAGATTAACTATCAGTTCGAACCACAAGAGGGAAAAAAAAGAATCAGTCCATTTTTGACGATTTGATAATCATTTAAACAAATAATAAATACCCAAGCGCCATGATATATTCATAAACAAGATACTCCGTGTAAACAAAAATCTAAGCCGAATTTTCACCGCGTAGCCAATGGACGCCAGTGCTCATATGCTAATTTAAAATGTACATATTTTTTCGTCCTGGCAACGCCTCGTTTTGGTTTAAATATAACAAATGACTGGACAGCACTTTCACACCTTCCTGTTTTCAACACGTTGAGAATCTTGGAAAAAAATAATTAGAAATACAACTAGAAAGAATCTTTAATGCTACTTTACATTCTTTACACTACTCACCACGTGAAAAAAATGTGAGCGTTGTTCTTCCTAAGTCCCAGAAGCATCCCGGGATCGATCTTCCAAGATATTGGAGTATCTTTGACACATATTCCAACTAGGTCATATTAATATTTTTGATTTAATATTATTTTACATCTACTTATCCGTGTTCTAATCGAAAATCCTGCCATTCTGGCTAATATTGATCTTCTTGTTCAGTATGCAAATGAGTCATCAATAACATCACATATTTTTATCCTAAAACGTAGAAATAGTCTGCCGGTAGTGATAGGGAGGTCAATAACAATCTTCCAGCTGAGTGAGAGTGAGTGTAGATAGTGAGATATATTGACGCTGTTTTATAAATTTCTAGAATAATACCTGTCTAATCCTTTTGGCATGCCTTCTTTTTTTCATTTATTTTTCGCAAATTCTCTCTTAACTTTTACTCTTATATATTATAGTTTTATTTTTTTAAATAGATATCATGATGTACATGCATTGAAATAAGAATATATCGGTACATGATATGATTATTTTAATATCGGATGCAGCCATGGGCCATTTAAAAAATTAAGTTCCCATTTTAGAATAGGTTGACTTAATTCAAGATTATTTCAACGAGTAAATATTTTATATTATATACAGCTTTATAATAAAAATATAGTGTCTATCAATTCCATCATAGCTATAAAAGCCCTCATGGTAAATATCTACTTTAAGGTGTTAGGAATCTTTTAGAGTTTATATAAGTGTTGGCGGACGTGTCAAAATCATTTTATCCCAAATAAACGCCATCGTTTTTTTTCCGGCTGCATAATCTTGAAGGAGTGCTCTGAAATGTTTTACTTCGATTTTAGAATACGTTTACATTATATGTGGCAACACTTTAAATTAGATAAAATAACGGAATCTGAGTAATATTATAATGATTAATCAATGACAATAATTTTTTAATTGAAATTGTCATTTGATATTGTATCCAAGGTATGTCGAAGCATTTTAGACGATAGAGGCAATGAATTACTATTCACGATATGAATCCGAATTCTGAATTATAATCGATCAACAACTAGTTTCATGCGGGTGTAAAAAGTTAAGGAAAACTTTTGAAAAAAGTTCTATTAAATAGGCGATTACTGTTAAATGTAAAATAAGAAAACGTGAAGCAGATATGAGATATAAATAAATTACATTTTTCTTTACTCGTTATAAAAAATCAAATATGAGTAAGGACGTCAAATTACTTGAATTAATTGATGGAATATTCATTAATAATTGAATATATTCAATTGATATAAATATTTGGCCAGATTTGTCTGGTATCTGTGTTTTAAAAATTGAATATAACTAACTCTTCACACGAAATATTTTATTAACTGTCTTGAGAGAGGACCTTAAATTATTTATTGAAAAATATATTTTGAAGGGTTTTACTTCACATTTTTATTTATCATCTATACTTGTAATACTACACAATTCTAATGCATACATTGACACTAGAGTTACTTATATCTGGTTTAAAATATGATATAAATTAGTAGGCAACTATGGACGTTCAACGCAACACAGACGCGATTCATTTGGCAACTGTACGATACCAGCCGCGGTGAAAGGGATAAATTAAAAACAACAAATGCTTAAGCTTAACCTAATACGAGTAACGAAAAACAATACTGTCTTCCAACAACGTGCTAAATACATAAACCACTGGGATTTAGCGTCATAATAACAACAAAAATAATACCAACCTTAATAGTAAAAATAATTATCTGCCACGAAAGCTTTAACAAGTTCTAATACGTGCTAAAAACTAATTTCACAATGAATTCACTAAAGTAACATACATATCTTTTTAGAAACACGTAAACATTGAAATAGTATTATTTTGTTATTTCTTGATTTTAAAATCCTGTGACATTTATCTTAGGGCGACATATAATAACTATTGTGGAAAGATAGAAAGATTTGGATTCGAGTAGACTTGCGAAGGATATAACTCGATTGAGGAAGTCGAATTTTACTAATTTTTCTTATATTTATTTAAGAGACGGGTGACGATGGATGTATATATCTAAATAAAATGATTTATTTTAATGAAATTTGATTTGAAATAAAGATAGAAATATACATAACTTAATAAATATGTATGTATAATAATCAATAATATTTTTACTAAATACAATTAAGATGCGATAAACCGTACACATCATTCTGTATATGGCGGATAAATCGGATCGATCTTTTGACTCACAAATTGACAGAAAGAGAATGGGTCCTCTCTGCTCGGAGATGCGCCCGTAGATTACACTAATTTCGAATTTGTTTAACCTCAAAAGGGACCATTAAAATGTACATTTCCAGAATTTCCGATACAATGAACCGATAAGAATGTTCTGATGCCGATCACTTTAAACATTTTAAATATACATGTACCCATAATACACACTTTCAATAAAATTTACTGAAGTTGTTACTAGCAACAAAAATTATAAAAAAATAATCATAGACAATTTTTTTTGCACTGCGAATTCGATCAAAATCGTCGCATAATATCGACCGTAGAAAGAAAAAAGGATGTAGCCCTCTTTTTTCTAAAATGGCTTGTTTTTAATAATCACAGTGTATACAAACAACTTAATACACGCTTTATCACAAGGATGTAAGCTGTAAATTCTGAATTAGTATCTAAATTTAGCTTGTATGTTTGCAAAAAGAATGACTTGTCAAATTTGCAACGAGAAAAACGATCGATTTAATTGGTTTCTTCTTATTAAAGAAGTGTCAGATTCAGTAAATGAAATACCAGTGTATAAAACAGAAAAACGCGCGTATTTTTATTTGTCATAAGAACTTCATCCAAACGGAAAATAGTAACGACGCGAAATTTTTTCGTGTCATTTTGATTACTTTTTCTCTGCTGGTCATGTTACTTTCAACTTTTAACAGTTATCACTAATGATCAATAAGAGGCCAAACATATTGTATGCAGCCAAATAACGTAGGAAATTTGTAATGTTAGAATAAATAAAATTAACTACAACGAATATATTATGAGTCTGCATCTATGTATAATACATACATCTAGATAGCTAATATAATTATATCAAACTTTAATTAAGTTGGTATAATATTCTTATTTTGCCAAGTATATATGTTTTTATTTCAACCCCTATTGTAAAATGTTCATTTTCCCACGTAGGGTCAGTAATTATTTCGATTTTTTGCTTTCGGTTTCACATCATAAATATTACGTTTGATGTAAAATAGTGGTGGTCAATCATTACCCGCATGTTTTTGCATTTTATATCATAATAGCATTATCCCACGGCATATTATTTTAAAGTCACACACATTCAATATACTTTATCGAGCATTACATTTAAATCGTGTATTAAATCTTTCACTTCTACTAGAGTTTATATTGTAGCTTTATTTTGAAAGAAAAATGGTACAGTAGAACCTCGATATAACGGATTAGTGAGGGTGAGGGTGTCCGTTAAAGCTGGAAGTCCGTTACATAAAATAGGTTTTCCGGATCCATTTTTTCTAAAAATATGGTTGAATCTTTTTAGTTGGCGAATAGTAAATACGTTTTTACTATTATTATTAATAAATCGTTAAGATCCCGTCACTGATAAATTTGTTTTTGGGCTTGTTGTTTCTTCTTCCGCGTTATCTTTAATTTTACCCTCATTTTCCAATAACATATCTTCATCATAATCTTGCAATCATGATGTCATACCTAAATCACCTTAGTTTACTTCTAATCAGTGTACAATATATTATTCGGCCACATATTTTACAATATTAGGTTGCCGCTAAGATAGATGCGACGACGGCAGAGTGATGGCAACCGAACATCGGCAACAGAGATGCAGGATAGCGATGAATAGGTGAGTGAGCGAAATAGGCGAGTTGTTGTGACGAAAAGTTGTTGTCGCGATCAAAAACAAGTCTTCTAAGATCGAAGTTATCCTTTCTAAGTTTGCGCCTTTCCACTACCAGTGTTCCCTCTAAGCTGTGTGCGCGCACAAATATTTTAACATAGCGCACATGAAAAATAATCGCATACACAATTGTTTTGAAAATTGGAGGTCTCAAATGAAAGACATAACATTCTGGACGAACATACCGAAGAAGATATTTATAGAGAAGGGACGCCAACTCCGTCGCGCGCGTGGGGCGGACTGGAGCGGCAATCTCTATAGATACATATCTTTTTCCGTATATTCGTCCAGAATCTAAGCGAGACCTGAAAAAATTCAGACAACTTCAGAAAAGAAAATTCTACTTTCGTACCTAGTAGCTCACGTTTTTCGGAATTCAAATATAGTGCGAGTTCCAAATTTCTTTTTTCAATCCCTATACTTGTTCTATTTTTATTTTTGAGAATCCTAAACATGCAAAAAATGCGCACACAGGTCACTAAGAATTAGAGGCACCACTGCTCCCCACCCCGTAATTCATGCGCCTTGAAAAACAGCTCCAACTGCTTCATGGTAGCTACGCCACTGCAATTATTAGAGAGACTGCATCAGTCATCAGTTTTCTGGTGTGTTTCAGAGTTGTAATTAAGCGCATTCTTCAATTTCAGCACCAAACACGCCGCATCATTATCACAAGTATGTGTCTCGTATGTGGAAGGTTCCCTATAATTGAATTTTGTTTTAATGATAGTATACCGTTGACCAAGGAACCTCGGATCCCAATTTGATAGTTAATTTGCATAATGTCGTCAAATTACGCAGCGTAAAGTGCATGCCGGCATATTGGCAGGAATAAATTATTTTTATTTACAGGATTTTGAATTTTGTATAAATACAACATTAATTATACGATTTGTTAATCAATATTTAAAACCCAAAGAGTTCGAAAGAATTTCTCGGAATGTTTTTCACAAATATTTTCTTAAATATTTCGTATGTATGATTACAGATTGAAGTGTAAGCAATTTTAATCGTATAATAGTAATAAGTCATTTAAAACAATAGGAAACTCTTTTGAATTAATCAATATATTATAATTATTAAGATTAACTCTCAGTTTGTTCAAAATAGCTTTTATTGATACAATGTATCCATACAATTTAACACACTTTTTATAAAAAGACGTAAGATGCAAAAACAAAACAAAAAATTGCAAGTACAGATTTAGCTTTTAAGTTTTAAAAAGTGAGGGGCCGTAAAATTTTCCACTGGGAAAAAGGACTTCCATTGTATCAATTTTATTGGATTTTCTTAAATAACCTATTGATTTAATATCAGATTGGGCCAATAAAACCAAAGTTTCGGTTTTCGTGAATTTTGGGTTGTGTCTATTTAATATTTTGACTTTAATCCAAAATCAATCTCAAACAATCCAACCTCGTATGAAATTAGTTCTTTGTAGGATAGATTCTTTTTCCTATCTACAGTCAATATTTATGGATGTATTTTAAATCAAAATTGCAGTTAAACACAATATTCGTGTATTCAGACATCTATAATCAATAAGAGAAATCTCCTAATAGAAGTTTCACGAAAACACGCAAGATGGCAAACTAATCATGCGTCTGAAGAATGGTGTACGGTTAATAATATTAAAAAATCAGTACTAAATTAATATATATGTGTGTTTTTAATTAAAATAAATATATTTTAAAAATCTAAAAATTCTAGCGTCAAAAGTAAAAAATATTTGCTATTTTTTTTGCAATGGAAAAAAACTTATTTTCATAATCTAGCGGCTCTGAAAAAAGTAATACCAACCACATAAAGTGACAGCTCTGCAAATCTACGATTCTGTTCTGAAATTGTTGAACAAAAATAAAACCGGGAGGTTATGTCAATATAGTCTTCATAATCAGTGTTCGCAATCCTTTCTATTATAATAAATTGCTAAGAAATTGCTAAGAAATTGCAATGTTTCGTTCAGGAGCTGTATTATGTTTGAGGTCGTTTTCAAAGTACGACAATTTGACAGTGAAGCTGACGAATGAATTTCGAAATAACCTAAATCCTATCAAAAATATCAATGGTTTTAAATTGCGGCATTATTCACAGAATGATATTACACCGCCACAAGACGAAATTACGAATATTTATGTCGGTTCGTTGTCCTCGCAAATTCGGGCGGTTAAAATGTTCTCATTGACTTCAAGTATATTTGGATTATGTGCACAACCGATTCTGTACACTAAGGCTTCCACGTTTGGAAGTTTGCCTGTAATAATAGTAGTTTGCAGCTTTGTAGGATTCTTTACATTTATAACACCTCTTCTGTTACATTTAATCACAAAAAAATATGTCATAAATATGGATTACAACGAGCGTACGGAAACATACACCGCCACAACATTATCTTTTTTTGTGGTTAAAAAAAAGGTATATTTAATAACAGATTATCATGAATTCTATTTTTCTCCCCCATAGCTTAGTTGGTAGTGTGCACGCCTAGCAATCCGGGAATGCGGGTTCGATTGCCGATCTGTTGAATTTTAAAAATTTTAAAATGCAGGACTGAATACCCATTGGGTTGAGCAATTTTGTCTGACGAAAAATTCTCTTGAAAAATAATTGTCAAGACATCTTCACGTTACGGAGATCCATATACTCCTCTTTCGGAGTGGACCTCTTCACACTGTGTAGATCCATATGGTAAATTTTAAAAGCAAACATGATGTAAAAAAAGTATTCAAGTTTTCAATATACATATGCTCCATATTATATTGATTTATATCAAAATATTGATTGAAAAACATAATTCTATTGGTCAATTTGTCGATAGCTATCACAGCCATGAAGCCATTAGTTTCAGATACTGTAAATCATACGTTTTGGGTGCAAACATGGTATTGAGATTTTTTTTACTCTACACGCAACTTACATTCGAGATGCTTAAAAAGTTATTGTACGGCTTTATTTACTGATTCTATGTATAATGTGAAGGAGACTGACCGCAGGCTACAAAAATAGACGCCACGGGTTGGCCAGTTCTTATTTTACCAATACATGGTTGTATGTAGTTATTGATGAGTATTTAAATTCTTGATTCTGATGATTGTAATCTTTTTCAGCTGGAGTTCAAAAAAGAAGATGTGGATATCCCGGATATACCTGGAATGTTCACCAGCATTGTTGTCAAGAACAAGCCGCTTTTCATTGAAATGAAACAATTCAAACACCCTGAGCACTATGGGATAATTATGGGATACGATAAGCCGATTGATTTCAAATTAAGCCCCATCAGAGTGCCTACTAATGAAAATGATGAGAAAAAGTGAATTTTATCGTGTATTCAAAGATTTATTATATATTATACAGGCAAAACTCTCGACTCTTCTTTGTATACTAATATAATTTTAAATAATCAAACTATGCATTTTCTATTTATGTTTATTTTCACATGTAGTTCTTGTACACCCAAATAAAATGATGTATTCTATACAAACTATGCTAATAACAAATAAACTAACAGGGATGCTACATCAAATAAAATAAAAAATATCTATTAAATCGATATCGATATCGATAACTTACCATATAATATGTAATATGGTTTGTTCAAAATTAAAAATCATAACAACACCACCAGTACATCATTGTTAAGGAAATGGTCATTAACTAACATCCAAAATCGACTTTCATGTCAAATATGCATATTTTTAAATTATAATTTACTGCAATATAAAAATCATTAATTTTTCTGAGTTAATTACACAGAATAACCTTTAAATGTGATTATCTCTGCAAAGTGTTTTTGTGATTTATGACTATTTCATTAACAACGACGATATATGGGGCATGTGGTTGCAGCAATGATGGTCTGCTGCATATGAGCAATTATTCCATGGTCTTGTTTGAAAATTTAATAAATCTTTTTGCGAGTTAATGCCTATTTTTTTAAGAACCATGAGTTATTTGCCTGAGAAAGTGGATCTAATATTTTCCTGTATCAATTCCTTCTTCACATACTCACCAGAGTACTACTAATAATAATAATCACTAGATCTATAACCGTGTCAATAGTAAATCATGTATACTATTTTCTGTTGATCGGATTACTCCATGTCAATTGATACGTTAAAATAAACAAATATTTGAAGAGAAAGGATTGAACAAGTCAATATAAATTTTAAGATTTGAAATTATGTAGCGTCGACTGCCGAAGTTTCATGTCTAATTTTACATATAGGGTGAATGTTGATTAGTTTAGTTTTTTACTGCATTTATTCTATCTATTTCAGTGTATGTTACGTTTATATAACATCTAGTTATTCTCAATTGTATGAAAAATTGTTACCATACGAACTAGTAAAACCAGCTAACCTTAAGAGATAGAATGTGCCTGTATAACAAAATAAATCTGTAAAATATGTATTGTAGTTTCTGTTTTAATTTAAGTATGTTTTAACTAGTTATTCTTACACTATGCATTTTAATTTTTTCTCTTGGCTTCCTCTCATAAAAATTAGCAATTATGAAAGGCTGTGAGTTCAATTATAATTAATATATATTGCTGTTGTATCACAATACGTGAATAAATAAATAAATTTCTATTGTAGAGTTACCATGGATCGTAATTTATTTAAAGTAAGACAATAAGTGCTTGTATCGGTTTCAGTATGAGATATTTATACTACTTCGAAATATATTACTGATTTATTTAAGCATTTTACAAAAAAAAAAAAAACTGATGGGAAACCTAATGCGAAAAATCTTGCTATTTTCTCTGTAGATATTATTTGTTTCCCTTTGCCTCTTCTTCTATGTATGTAGTGTATTAGTTTTCGAACTTATTATTATGTCAGATTAATATGTATGTATTAATAAATTATTATAATTTATAAGGATTAAAAATTACCATTGTTACATTAAAATATTTTATTAATTTATTTCATGTCTTTTTTTTCATGGAATGTTGGTAATACATTTTAAAGTTAGGAATAAGTAATTATATACAACCTAAGAAAATAAAGAATTTATAAAATATATCTATCATGCCAAATATTAAGAGGATATAAAAAAATAGAAACTGCGAGAGAGCGATTTCAATTTTGCAAGACTTCCACTTCTTATGAAGAATTGGATTTAGTTAAGGAATGCGTCACATTTTCACAGAAAATCAACGCACAACATAACTCTAGAAATTAGTTTTATTTGACAGCTACGTCTTTACAAATATTATGCCATGGATAATAAAATTACCAAAAAATCATTTTTATTTCTTATGGTCTGGGTGACGTAGCATGATAGATACATATTTATAAATAAAATGAATATTTTAATATACCATAAAACCACCTTATAAAGATAGAAAATATTATAATTTTTTAATCCTGCTAAAAGAAATGTTGCTTTGTAATAAGAGTTAAATTTGCAAAATTTATAAATGAAATAATCAAAGATATCATTTTGAAAGAAATATGCACATATTAATACGTATACACTCCAAAAATCCATTTAGTCTCTAGAGCAGTGGTCTTCAAACTCAATATGCATAGAAACTATAGATACAAACACCTATGTTAATATTTCATTTATAATTATATCATGTGTATCACATATTTATAATTATATCACACACATAGAATATACATAAGCGTTGAGAAGTAAATCGAGGGGTGTATTTCCAAAATATATATTCTACTATGGCAAAATGTAATGGAAAAGATTTTGAACAAGTGTTTTTTGTATAAAACAACCATCTAGCATGTTTTTCAATGTTTATATTTGTTTTCATTATTTTTGAAATTGATTTCCGCTACTGGTTTTCATGCAAGATGGTTCTTATATACAAAAAATACTTGTTCAAAGCTTTTTCCTTTCAATTTTGGTATGGTGGAATAAGTTGACTGGAAATTTACACGGTAATTTATATCAAATATAATATTTCTCACATAACTCGTAAACTAAAATGTTTATTTTCTATATTCTATATTCTATTTTAAATATATATGCTAACAAAAACTCATTGGAAAAACAACATTTCTCTTAAACATGCATAAATAATGAATTCAGTTTAATGAATGATACAAAAAAAGTTAATTGCCATTTCCCCTTTTAGACAAAGCATGTCACAATGTTCCATGATAGATTTTTTTCATGAAAATCGGTCATTATCTCAACTGATTGTCTTAGGGCCAATAAACATGTAAAATTTTCAAAAAGGGAGTTATCAACTTTGTACTTTAAGCCATGCTTTGTAAAAATCCATAGTTACCACTGAATTATGTTAGAAAAGAAATAATATATTTCAGTTTATTTAATGACATTCCAAGATTATTATAAATTTTCTAAACATTTTTTTTAGTATTAAAAGTTTCAGAATAAGTACAACTAAATTAAAACAACCAGTCAATTTCTGGACAATATTTTCTCACGAAAATTAATTTCTTTCAATGTTTACTTTTTATTTACATTCTTTGAAATATTTCTGCCAATTTACAATGGTTTGAAGGGAGATTTTAGTTCCCATACTGAATAATATATGTCTTAAAATTAATTGCAGTATTTATATACAACCAATTCTCTCTATACATCTGTAGGAAAGGCATTTTCATAATGTGCTAATAAGTTATTTTTATTATTTGAACAGGAACAATAATTATTAACTTTTTACTATGACACTTATTTTTTATTGTTAACTATTTTAACAGATTTAAAACTATATTCTATCAACATTCTTTGACTAGCTTATGAAAATAGTTCAATTATTGTTAGATTGTTTCAAATTATTTGATAAAATAATACATCTTAATATTGATTGAAACAGAACATAGAAAAATCAAAATCCCATGTTTTTACTAGTGTTACTCATTCCTAATAATATACAGGCAACCCCGATGATTGTGAATTCATTATAATGCTATTCAAATTATCATCAAATAGATTAGTCTTAAGCCACTTCTAAAGGTGCTGATGTAGAACATCATACAGCAAACTAATGAAGAGCTACAGGAAAAGGATTGCCATACCAATGGCACCCGGAACATGTTCCTGTGTGAAAGTTAAATATCAAAATCATTGAAAAGGCTCTTTCTATTCACAATTAATGCATGAAGTTTTTAGTATAAAAACGATGAAGATTACAATAAAGCGTTGATTGAAAATTTTCATTAATGCGACCATCACAAGAACATGTCCCTCGTGTTGGACAAAGGTTACCTGTTACACTAAATCTGTGCAATTTGTGTATTTAAAATTATATGCGAGTAAAATAAAATGTAACATAAGCTCAGATTGAGTCAATACCTAAATTTATCTTGGATAAACAATGTCTTGTGTGTCTTTACAAGACGTAAAAAATTAATTGCCTAATATTGTCAAGATTTGTTCGTTTAATCAACCATAAATGTTAAAAGTGGACTCCTGAGTAATGTTTAAAATTTAGTAATGCAATAATAGGCTAGTGCAGGTATAAGTTGGGCATCACATCAAAATTTAAAAATATAACGGTACCAGACTAGTTGATGATATTATTAAAAACAGAAAAAACACAAATGGAGATGGGTTCAGTTACCAATATAACAGAAATTAGTTATATAACAAACATCTGGTATATTAGTAATGATACTGTAAAATAGTAGAATTCCTTTAGATCTTGATGACATAAAAAATCAGCAATGCGTAATTGATTGGAGAATGAACGACTATTATTCAATAAAAAAATTATGACAAGTGATAAAGATAATAAATTGTCTAGGTCTTTTTTATTTGATATAGTGAATAACTTCTTTCGAATTTACAAATTAGGTATTATGTATACAAAAAATGTACAATATTTATAATCTCAAAAAAATAATACCTTAAATATAATAGATTTTTCTATTAAACTTTTATAAAAGACAAATAAATATATAAAATTTGTTTAAAACAATGTAGATACTTTAGTAATATTGCACTGATTTTAATTAACAAAATTATCAAATCAACAATAGCACATTTAAATATATTCAATATGCTTTTAATTAAATTTAACTAAAATGGCATTTTTTTCCATTTAAAATCGCATTTTCCATTCTTCACAGGGCATTTATTGATTAATGTTTTGCAATCATAACAATAGATATATCATAAGCAGTAATAAAAAAAATATTCTGTAGGGCACAATCACTGAAATGTCTTGCCTTTTAAATTGTAAGTCATAGAAACGAAAAAATACATTATATGAAAATTTTTGATCAATTATAATCGAGTGTTGCCTGTGGAGTTAAATAACTTCTATTTTGGGAACGCTTTGGGGTATAATAACATTTATTATATCCTTGAATGATTGAAGGAAATAATATTTTGTATGTTTTAATAACAGGCGCATGTTTGGAAGTAAATATCTCTGCAGCATAGATTAAATATTATTAGCATTTTCTTTATTAATATAATTTTCATTCAAATGCTTGGCACAACATTCATATTTAACCAAAAATCGTCACTGGAATGCGGAACTATCCTAATTCAAATTTTAAGTAAATTTATTAATAAATTTCATTAAAACTGGAGTAAAGTAACAAAATATTCATAATATGTAAGTATCCAAAAATTGCAATATATTTATTTACTCTTATGGGTAATATATAACTAAAAGAAATATGCAAAACAATTTTTTTTACAAAGATAATCACAAAAATGTAGGTATTGTAATATTTTTCAAACAGCTCTTCTATAAGTTAAGTCTACTACAACATAGGATAGTTCTGCATTTGAGCGACGAAATTGAAACAACTCTTCTCCCTTTAGTCAATATATTTCTCAGAGTTTCACGTCTTACCTGATCTTATTTCTGGGTACAGACTGTTAAACAAATTAACTTCAATGAATTAAACATGTATTAAGCTTACAAAATTTGTTTGAAATTCTAAGTAATAATTAAACAATGTCTTTTCGCCTAGAATTGACAGTTAACACCCTAAAAGAGTTATTTATTGTTATTGTATAGGATATTGAACATTTGGGTTTCTTTTTCACTATGTTCATTGGGAGCTCAATATTTATATTAATTTTTAAAGATATCACATTTTGCGTGTCGTATTAATGCTTGAAATGAAGTGTCTTAAAAACAAAAGAAAAAAATCTAGAGAGAATTTGAAAATAACTACCCCAAGCAAAAATAATTAACAATACAACTACATGTTCCAAGAACGCATATCAGTTTTAACCTGGGGTACATCTATAGATTGATTTTCATAAATTTTCGACTAAAATTGTGTTTGCATTAAATGCATAATACTAAAACAGTTCTTTCAAATATTCCTGTCACCTGGTTTCAAAAGTAATAGTTGAGTATTGAAATCAATCGTATTCGTGAAGGTTGGATCGGTATTGTGAATCGTGTTTGTTGACGACATTCACAATGGTGCTTTCATCTCCGCATTTGATCTTGGATGCCTCCCGGACTCTCCTTTCCTTGGCCAACCATTCGGCGTAACAGAATGCAATTGTTCCGATTGACGCCAGAGCGATGAGGATTCCCAGTTGTACACTGAGCGGTACATGAGACGAGTAAAAGAAGCAAGATGCAGCTGCTACAGACTGGAAGACATATTCATAGAAATTATAGTACATGATGACATTAAAAGGTAAAGAAATGTAAATCACTGATATTGAAACAACAGAAATTGATAAAAAGTATACGTATAAAACAGTCATTAGTGGGAGTTATAAGAGATTAGAAAATACAAAGAATGCCTTAGTGATATTCCTGGAAAACATTTTAATGTTATCCAAAATATTATTTTCTAGGATAATATTTCTAGATATTAGGATAATACTATGCTGCAATCAACATATTAACACATTATGATCCCCACTATTTGTGCTAAACTTCGCCCAGAGTCCAGGTGAATTTCAGAAAAAAATGCAAAAAAAAACTTTCTTGGTATAATTGACTCGGTATCTTTTAACCAGTGGACATATTGAAATGAAATTTTATAGCTGTCTCTAAATTTCAAATGTATTTATAACTACGTTTTGATGAAACATTACATCAATCAATACAAAAATAATTATAAAGGTGTGTATTTCCATCTATCACTAAAAATTTAAGCATTTGTTGCATTCAAGCAACATTTTTAAAATCTTTATTTAGATCATTCTTACTATGCGAAAACTTATGAATGAACTGAAACGTGTTAACAATAATTTGATATGTGTTATTGGCTTCAGCTTAGGATTCTAGCACATGACATGTGCCTAAGGATTGTATCAGCAATTGTTTCATTGAACTATAGTGGGCAGTATTTAAGCTGAATTGTGAATGGCTCATAAACAATTTTCCTGTCACCAACTAATCAATACTAGATAAATTCCGAGAAAGGAAGCAGATATTGTAAGCAAACATCCAAATCAATAACTACCATAATCTAACATGTATTATAATCTCTTGTGCAATATAAAATCATATATTGTATCTAATGTAATTTCCTTTTTTAGTATAATAGAATAAGAATCAACTTATATCAGTCTCATGTAATTGACCTAAGCCTGAGAGATCTGATACCTGTAGAATTAATGTCAATATTGCTTGGACAATATTTAATCAATTATTACAGTTCTCGACTTAAAACCTTTCACACTTAAGACAAAAATCAAAATCACAAAAAGAGTTTGAATCTAAAATTGTTTTTACAGTTTCATTTTGAATTTATTCTATGAAATTTGACTTACGATCAAGGCGACAGAACGTAACCCCGTCGTAAGTTGAGAACTGACTATATATAAATACCACAAGGCACTTCAATATCTGTGTATAGTGGCTTATATATATGAAACAATATTATTGAATAAATACCTGTGTGAATTTGAAAATGGCAAATGCAGATGTGCTGTTGTCAGCGAATGTGCTGCCCAGTGTTGAGTAGATCTGAGTATTATAACAAGCATCCCCAAATCCGAGCAGGAAACTGCAGAACATGGCAATATATGGTGATGGATCTATGTATCCCTTGTCATTAGTGTCTCCGAATGGGGCGTTGTTTGGAAGATTGAGGAATATCAAGAAGAAGCTGACGATGTGGATGAAGTAACCCATAATGACGATAGGATCTCGGCCCCATCTTGTTGTCTTTGCTCCCAGTATACCAAACAATGCTCCACCTGAGAAATAAACAAAAATTGTACACATAAATAAAATATATCTGTATTTAATTCTGAGATATCTATTCAATCAAATTTTTATGTTTTAATGCACTCCTCATTATTTTTATGTTAACTTTGATTATTTTAAACAAGTAAATCTGTTACTGGCCGTTATACATTATATTCTAAAACAGTTTTATTGCGTATCAATCAACTGATCTGTATTGAATAAAAACTGTTTAAAATCAATTTTGAAAATCCAATTTAACCTAACCAATAAAGATGAACAGAACTTAGCCGTAAATGTAACCTTACTATAAGGAGAAATAATGTAGTGTAAATAAAAAGTATCACCTAGCGAATCTCAGTAAGGCTACAGCACAATACAGAAAACTATTTTTCCTAGAATATGTTGCAATTTTTACCATTTTTCTATTTATTTTTTTCACTATCCTTGATCCTGGATTTAAACAATATAACATATTTATGTTTATACTATTTTAATTAAAATACGAATTATTTTTTAATTGGTTTATCAATCTAGTTTTGCGAACTGAGCTAAATAGGTCTATTGCATAGGATGATATAATATGATTAATATGCTTAATAAAATAATAATTACCCAATACTTCTCCGATTCCAATGAAGACACCCGATAAACCGACCAGCTGTTTGGCATTTGCTCCCATTTGTTGGGTGAACCCAATACTTGGGCTGTATACACCGCTGAAGAAAGACAGTTCAATTCCTGAAAATAAGATGTGTCTTATATTTATTCATTTCAATTTACTGTTACTCTAATACACATCATATGGTCTCCATGTAATATCTTCAGGATTCTCTGTAAGGTAAAATTAATTTGCCTCCGCTTTGATCATACCAATAGAATTTAACTCCTATGTTCCTATAATTGCATCCTATGTGTATCTGATGGATGTCTACAAACCACCGTTGAAAAGAAAAGACAGGCAGGGTCGAGGTTCTTCTCAGGTGGCATGGGTGTTTTTATCAGTTCCACCATCACTCCGTGACTTAAGATACAACAAAGTTTTGTTTTAATTCTCTAATATTTTTTCTGGGGTTCCTTACAAATTTAGTTTGTCATAACTCCAATATTTTTTAAATATATATCTGTTTTTATATCTCAGTATATAAGTTTTCTGAGTCTTCAACAAGTAACACGATTTGATAGACAATATCATAAGTTATTGAACAAAAGAAACAATAGCACTGTCCAACACAAGTCTTGTGCCACTGTTTTTCTTTTCTCCATTTTGAAACGCACCCATATGACAATCTTATAAAATAGCATATCAACTAACCTGTGTAAAAGAATGTCACACTTAACACCAGCATCTCTTTAGTGCAAAATAATTTGACAGCTCCTTGAAGTGCAGCTAAAGGTCCTTCAGGCTCCGGTATAATTTCTGCCTTTTCGGAATCACTTATTATTTCAGTCGGGCAAGCGAGAGGCTCTACTTTTCGAAGAGTTATCAAGAAGACTATTCCTACTATTGCCAATGCAATTAGTACCCCAAATACCATGTTACGCGTATCTGTGTCAATTTGGGACTTTCCTTGAAACTGGATGTAGACAAATAGGTTACCAAGGAACATGCTGAAACAAGGAAAAAAAATAATTGTTAATTGAAATGTTTTTAAAAAACAAAAGGATTTTTGTTTACATATACAAAATATTATCCCAGTTTTTGGTGTGAAAATTTGTGAAATGAAGAGCCACTAACATGTATAAACAGTATTGACTATTTTAATCACATAAAAGGACACAAGTATAAAATCGTAAGGATATTCAGAAAATGGACTCATTCACTCATTGTAATCCACGGTCATTCAGTGGGTAAATGTGTTGGAATGTTAAATTATTTTGTTATTTTGAATCAAGTGTCGCAAATTCAAATCCCATAATAATATAAAATACACATGTTTTCAATATGCATTTGCATTTTTATTGGATGCACAACGGATTGTTTAAATAACTTACATTATAAATTCTAAATTATTTAAAACTGGTAAACTTTCATATGTGAGTTTACCAATTTAAAATAATTTAGAATTTAAAATCTATTTTCATCAAGCACCATCAGTCAAAATAAATTAATTAACTCACATTATGAAGATCTATTTATGCTCTTGCATCTTGGAGTAATAATGATTGTTTATATTCTTTTAAATATAGAGTATATTGTGGAAATTATTGCAGATGAACATGTTGGAAGGATACATGTTGGAAATTATAATATTATTGTTGTTATAGCTAGAGTCCTAACAGTTGGTTATGGATCCATTTTGTGTGACACACAATATTAAAATAAATCAGATGTACCATACATCACGCTTACAAGCGCATTGATAAGGGATAGCTAATGAATTAGCCATAAATTCAACATCTTAAATAAATATTGAGTTTTGATTAGCAGTTCAACGAAAGCACACAAGGTGTCTTTTTGAATATTTCGGATAGCCAAGAGAGTAAAAAATATTTTTTCCTGGATATCAATGCTGAAATATTTGTTTCAATACAAAACAAGAAAAAGTGTGATTTGAAAACTGCTTTAGAAGATTTTCTAGAACAAATATGATAACCCCTCTCTAGTAACAATTAAAACACTTGGTATAAAATATTTATTTTATTTATTAATTGCTTTTTATAAATAAATAATATCCATTAATATATTTAATTTAGCACACAATTTTGAAGTGATAAATAATATAAAATATACTTATGATTGTAATTAATTATGTTTCTTTATAAAAAGAAACAATAAAATATTTGGGTCATCAACTTATTAATTATTAGCCTAATGCAGGGGTAGGAAACGTACAGTCTGCGGGTCATTTAAGATCCAAAAAAATCATAATTAAAACCCCTACCAAAGTAAGCAGGACTAGAAATTCTATGTTTAGGGGCTGTTTTCTAATATTACAAATAAAATAATATAAATTCATGTAAACGCATGTAAAAATATCAAATAATTTTTCAATTTAAGAATAATTAGTTTTCCATAAATATAGATAAAATTGCCATAAAGAAAATTATGTCAACAAAATAACTTATTTAATAAATTTGAAAGCCAAAAAAATATGTTTTTTGCATGATCTGATCTATAAAAATAAATAGTATTCTTTAGAAAAATATGACATTATTTTGTCCCGAGTTGTAACAGGTAAATTTTTAATTTGATAATTTTATAAAATCCCTTTAAATGTAATTTTAAAAGGTTTTCGATTACTGATATAATTGTTGTTAACTGAGTATTTTTTTAAATTGTTTTGTAACTAATCTTTATTGTCAAGATATAATACAATATTTAATGCTATTGTTGTATAAATATTCCAATTAATATTCAAAAGAAATAAAGACTGCTGTTGATAAAAGTGCTTGACAATAATAATAAAAAGCTATGACAAAAGGGTCGTCTAATTGATAAAAATACAAATAAAGGAATATTTTTTGTATTTTTATACCTGTTTAAATGAGTATTCAAATTGTCAAGCACACTTTTAGTAATAATAATAGAATTTAAATATTTATTTATAAAATGCTGTTTTTATGTATTCAATAATGGCAACATGGTGACCAGATAAACGGATGTGGCTCATTTTGAAAAAGTCCTTGTTCTAAATATGACGAAATTCGAATTTAAACTATTTTTGAATTTTGAAATGTCAACATATATTATTATTTATTTCTTTTTTTGAACCACGTTCGTTTCGAATGTGGGTATGTGAATCTCCACATTGTGAAGAGATGCTGAATATGAAGGATACAATGGAATACTATCATGAAAATGGAATATCAAGTAAAAATAAGTGATTCTCTAGAATAACCATGAATTTAATGAAACACAAAAACTTTTTTTAGATCATTCAACATAATTTTTAATTTAATATGTTAGTTGAGATTCTTAAAAATGCTTATAAATGGTTCAGAAGCCAGGTCTCATGTGGCCCGGGGGCCGTAATTTTTCCAGATCGCTCCTAGATGATATCATTAACACTCTAACTAAATCGAATGTTTAAATTTCTGTTATAAATTATCACTGGCAACAATTCGATAATTGTTCATAACGTCGTGAGTACTCCATTAAATTATATGTTTTATTTCATTTTTTATCTAAACATCTCAACATAAGATTAATTAAGTCACTTTAATTATTGGTTGCTTTTAATAATTCCATCAATTTATATGACATATTGTTGAGATACTTAAGAATCAGCGGCGTAGCTACATATTCAGCGCCCTGGAGACCAAATAATATCGTTGCATCCCCCACAATTTCTCATTTCTTTTTTTAGTTCTCACGCTGACTGAAAAAATACTTGCGCCCCCCATGATTTGTGTGGCCAGAGGAACTGCTCCTCGGCAGCTACGCCATTGTTAAGGATTCATTCTAAATTATAAAATATATCACTTCGGAAAAATTCGTCCACTTACAGTTTTTCCAAAATTGCAAAATATTGAAATGCAAATATCTGAGGAATGTGTTTAAGTGACACAATGGATTTTGTCTGTACATCGACGATATACATATCGACTGTGGAAAGGAAAAAAGACGTAATCCACAGATATTTTTTTACAGGAGACGCAAAAAATGATTTTGAACTAAAGTAAAAAAATTGAATAAACACAACTTTGAAGTACAACAAGTGATTTATTAACCTAATTATACTGAATCTAAAAACCAATTAAGAATAAACCAAGAAAATTGATATGGTGGAAGTCCTTTTACCTAATCATAAATTTTACAGGCCATCCTTTTATTAAACTTGAAATCAAAATTTAAATACTAATTCGGCATTAGCAGAGTATATACTTTTGATAGAACGTGTATCAAGTTGTGTATATATTCTGATAATCGAAAAAAGCTGTTTTGAAAAAAAGTGAGGGTTAGGTCCTTTTTCATTTCTATAATCGCACGTATATTATCAACAAAAATTCCAGTAAATATCCCTTTTTATATACTGGAAATCACAATGCGAATTGTACTGACATGAATACGAGATTTTTCCTGTCGACTCAAACAAATATTTGTGTTCAAACAAGAGTTCAATGACACCATTTAGTACACACCATTAGGATATCTCATTTCTTTCAGATAAAATTTTTATTTAAAAATAACGTTTAATGTAAAAAAGTCAGGTTTAGTTTTTTTGCGTCTGCTTACGAATTGGTTAATTTGGTGGCCATCTATTGCTACGAATTTTGTAAATCTATGAATTTTAATACAATATTTATAATCAAATTGATATATTTTATCGAACGTTTTCATGGCCAAATGTAATTGATATCTATGACCACAATTTGACAACACGTATCATACATTAGTTAAATGGTCCAGGAGGACCAAAAAGCCTTATAAATAAAATAAGTATTGGTACATTAAAGATGATAAAACACACTTTGATGTGAATTAATGTTTATTCTTCTTTTTATATCGTGTCCTTGTAATCTGACAATTGTTAGTTAAATATGATTCTGGAATAGTATCTGTTAAACTTTTTCCGTGTTCTTTATTTATTTTATTCCTCTAATATTCTATCTTTACTTATACTTTGCTTTGAATTTTTTTTTATTAGGTTTACTTGCAAAGTGGAGCATATGGATCTAGACAATATGAAGATATCCGCTGCGTATTAACTATAACGGGAAAAGAAAGGGAAAAGACTTTACAGAGCCTTTGAATAAATGGCATTAAGCTGCAAACTTAAAAAATCCAAGAAACCCTCGACAGAGAAAAATCAAAACTGACAGATATCTTTAGTCTTCATGAGTCTAGTATGAGGTATAATGCTGTATTTATAAGGAGATAAATCTCCATGTTAAATCTACAGAATGTATTCGGTGAAGTTGCGGGATGCAGGCATAACCTGGGAGGACGCAAAAATACTGGCGGACGACAGGGATTCTTGGAGGCGGCACGTGGTGTACATATGCTCTACCAGGGGAGCGGATATGGAATAGTAAGAAGGAAGAAGTGAGAATCAAACCAGCATTCTTCGGATGCGAGGCAAGTGCGGTAATCTCTAAGCTACCGGGGAGGCATTTTTTACTGGGTTTACCTTACGGAGAGTTTATTGACTTTGCTTTCTTTAATATTGAACTTTTCCAATGATGTCTTTTGAATAAAAGCATTTTATGTCATATTGTAAACGCATTGGGCCCGTAGCTTGTAATTTTCTCCGAGTATTAAATAAATTAATTTACTGGATTTGATCGGATAACATAAAAATGTATTTCTGTTAATGCAACTAGTATTTTTTAAGAGTAAAATGGAATTTTAATATATATAGTTAAAAATTTACACCATATGGAGCCAGTAGCAATTCAAGTTTACCTCATATCGCTACATAAATTATCATCATTGTTTTTTACGAATTATTATATAATTTTTATTTTTTTCCTTATTTTGAATTATAAAAACAATGTAAACATAAACTTTGTATTTATTTTTCTTCTGAATTATCACATTTTATTTAATATACATATCGACTGTGGAAAGGAAGAGACGTAGGCCCTCAATTTTTCATAGTTTTAGTAGTTTTTATTCGATAATCGGAATGTACACAACATAACACACGTTCTATGAAAAGGGCGTAAGGTGAAGATACCAAATTAGTCTCTAAATTTAGCTTGTATGTTTGAAAAAAGGATGCCCTGTGAAATTTGCGACCAGGAAAATAGGTTTCCACCTAATCGATTTTATTGGTTTTTCTTAAATAATTTATTAAATTAATATCATATTGAGTAAATAAAACACCAGTTATAGTCTCCATGCACTTAAAAAAATATTTTCAAAGAATAATCGAGTTCAGGTCATTGTTATCCATTTTTATGTCTCATTCAACATCAAATTTGAAAATTGTCTCTGCGTCACAGGCTTCACATGCCAGTGATAAGCATATTCCAAAAATGGGAAGCCACACCCGCGTTGAACTGTTTTTAATAAATTGATACTCAATGTTTTCAAAAAAGAAAAGATAATTGTGCTGTTGCAAAAATATGTGACATTTTCGTGATATAAAACAAAAAATCAATTATTATTGATATGATAGTCAACAACTAAGGATGACAAATAAATGGCATGCGAGGTATTTTTTACCAAACTCTCACGAATTTTATACATGGGTATATGTTATTCTATTAAACAAATTTTCTTCCATATCCGCTCCCTAAACAGATCATATGGAAACCGCATGGCACCTCCAACAATTCATATCGCCAGCCAACATTCTTACGCCCTATGAGGTATCATGCCTGCATCCCGTAACTTCGCCGAATACATTCTGTATATTGTATTTAGTGGCCTTCCAGGACGGCAAAATTCAGCCAGTTTAAGATTCTTTTAAGGCAATCGGAACACGTGGCCGAGCTAGGTACAACATCGCATCTTCATTTATTCAGCAATGAGTGGCTGCATGATCTGTACTTTCATCACCTCAAAGTCTTACCACTGTATCCCTGAAATTCGCATCTGTTTTCAAAGCTTTGTTGGACGCCATGTTATGCAACTGTAGAGCAGTACTGACAGAATACATTGTATTGAACAGGCGGCATTTGGTTTATACATTATTCGGCTTAGAATTCCAAATGTTTCGCATGGAATTGAAGGATGATTAAGCTATTCATATTCAGACAGCGAAGACACTTTGTGAAGTAACATCTAACGCAATGTGTACTCCTGGTTATTTCAAGCATAGAATACAGTTGATTGGATCAATGATTTAGCACTGACAGAATGCATGCATTTGGTTTTACATAAAAATGTTCTATAATGATTCTAAGTTAGATAGTTAATATATTTATATTGTTTTATATTAAAACTAATATTATTAAATACAATTATCGATCATCTATCCACATATGTACTGGCGGAGGAAAAAATTGCATTGGATTCAATATTATTAAAATATAGCTGTTTTTTATTCCTAAATGCAGAACTAACCTGTCATTAGTCATGTCAATTCGGAGAGCAATGGTGTTGTTTAGCGAGATTGCCTCGGTTATTGATATCTTCCACCTGTATGAGAGTGCGTTTAGATGGGTGCTTTCTTTGCATTCTTGATATACTCTCTTTTATTTCTTTTATTCTATGATATTTTTCAGTTTATTTTATTATTTGCTGTTACGTTTACAAATTTTATTTATTTAAATATTATTTTAATACTCTTTCTTATTGTATGTACTATGTCGTATTCTAAATGCTCTGAACTAAAACATTATAATGTTTTCGACATGAATGAAAAATAAAAATAATTGATTCATTGATCAATTTCTATTTGCCATCCTTACTATAAGTCTTGATTATTTTAAATTATTTTTTTCTAAGCACTTGTATTCACTGGAATTTGAGAGCACTCGTAAATAAATTAAAGAATTAAATTAGTTTATAATAAAAAATATTTATGACATATATTTTTTTTATCAAATAATGGCCTTCGAATCTAATAAAAATATTTTATTTGGGTTAATTTATTAAGGTTAAGGCCGTGTTTAATTGTTAATACATATTACATGCGCACTTGAGAATAATGTCAAAGGAAAACATATATTGAGTACATTGAAACCAGTTGTTCTCAAAGAGAGATGCCGTTATAATATCGATAAATATAAAATACCATATAAAATGTAATAAATATTGTCACAAATAAAGGTAGGGTCAGATGAATGCAACATACCCTGCCAGTAATTAGGTTAATAAATGTACTGTAATCATGTTTAACTACACATTATATTTAGTGGGGTAGTTCCAAAGTGAACTTATTCCACTATGCCAAAAATGAAAGTAGAATATTTTTTGGATGAAAGAACCAAATGGCATATTTTTTAATGTTTTTTTTTTTGTTTTCGATAATTTCGGAAATGATTTTGTCCACCAGTTTGCATGCTACGTTGGTTTGGTTCGTATATACAAAAAAATACTTGCTCAAAATCATCACCTTTGAATTTTAATATAGTGGAATAAGTTCAATTTGGAACTACACCCCTCAATTATTCTCCATCAATCCACTGTTGGATGAGAGGATCCACTTACTAATATCATTGTCAATAATTGATAGTTATTATATTTTGTTACAAACTTTTGTAGAACTTTCGTGTCAATCTGGCGACGTCTAGGTTTGTCTTTTGGATAATTTGTGTCTCAGTACAGAGATGTATGACCTACTCATTTCCAGTTGTTGATATTTTTTTACATTAAAAATAAACTAGTTTTATCGAATAAAATCATAGTATAGTAAAAAATTGATTGCAAAGTAAAATATTTGAAATTGTACTTTGATAACATGATATGTGACAATTTGAAATAAATACTCATAGAGATCTTTGAGCTTCCATATAAATTCCTGGGTTGGACTCTGACAACTTGGAACACAAAGGAAATGAGAGTATACCACGAAAAAAATGATTTATCTTCACATAATATATTTTAATTTCTCCTCGTCATGTAGAATTTACGACTGGAAAATATGATAAGATGTGTAACTCCATAAGTTGTCATAGACTAAGCCGTTTTGATCGTCTTATAGAATCTCGTTAAAGTTACATTTTAGTGGTTTCACGAGAAGAGGTGTTTAGTATTAAAACGAAAGCTGTGTTCTTATAGTCACCATTTTGCAATACCGTATCGAGTACTTCTTCCTGTTCTTTGTGGTCTCTTGAGAGATTTCCATGTACGGTACTTGAAACTGGCCCGGAAGGTAAATACCCTCCTGACCTTATCCGTACTTGAAGAAATATGTATGACAGCTATCTCAGAAATATCATTAAATTCAAGTTAATGAAATTATATAGGTATGCACGCATGCTTCGATGTCGAATATTGTGGATTCGAATCTGAATTCAAATTTCTGGATATGAGTTGTAAATAAATGGTCTAATAATCCACAACATAAAGTTCACCTCTGTGTAATACTTCAAGATACCACTAACAAGTAATGTCATTCATATCATGCGTATTTTGGATTCTGAAATGGGTTTGATGAGTATTTGTATAATCTGTGACGATTTTTTTTTTTGATGGAGATTATTAATTCACTATTAGCAATGTTTAATAAATGCGTAAATCCATTTTTATCCACAGAAATGTAACTATGCTAAAGAAAATTTATATTAATTGAGTTGCTATGGTAATGAATAATTTTGATTGATATAGAAACTAAACGAAGTGATTTTCAGCAGAATCTGACATCCACTAAGAGTGTTAAAAATTTTAAATACTAAATTGGATGCTTAATAGATTGAGGATTTGCATGACCACAAATTGTGAAGAGATATGTCAAGATAAGCCTTTGAATTGTTAAAATTCATGTACTCCATTTAAGGGGCGAACTTATTCACAGTGTAATGTCCCATATGTTCGACGCTCGGAGCAGACATAGAAAACAATGATAGACAATAATGTTTATTGACCTCTCAAACTGTATACCTGGCAAAATGTGATTTGACCAAGAAAATATTGTCAAAGAAAAAAAATACCTGATTTACGATCCAATTCAATATTTTTATCTACAATAATTTAAATAATATAATACTTAATTATTATGCATTTGCGTCACATGAAATAAGCAACGGAAAAATAATGACATTTTGTTTTCAATAATAATTTTAAATTCGTGCAAATAAATAGTCCAAAAAGGGTGACAAGGAAAAATAGTTTAGAAATCCTACCATAAACACATTCATAAATCATAGATGATGCCATTTAAATTTACATTGTCTATTGATCGAAGAAGGTTAACAAATCAAAACAAAATAGACTCAACAGCATACTTGAGATAAAAAAAATCAGTTTAATTAACGGTTAGTCAATTTTAATTACCCACTTATTATCTATGATTGTTGATCTGATAAATAACAATAACTGAGGCCAATAAATACAATTGTGGTTAATTCCCTGTCTATTATCTATGATTATTTCGAAATCAAATTAGGAAAAATCAGTGACAAATGCAACATAATAAAAAATGGGACAATTTTAATTACAAAATGATTGATCCTTTATCTTCAATAGACAATTTGGAGTATTTTTTTTACACTTGACAACACTTAATTATGATTTACTGATTGACTTAGATTACTAAATTTTCTGGGGCAGACTTGTTTTTAATGATTATTTTTGTATTAAAATAAAGAATTTGTGTTATATATTGACATTTTTAACTAGCTCATCCTTGAAGATTGTTTTTTTCGAAACATAACATATGCCATTTAAGAAGTTTGCATTAATTTAGATCATTACCTCTCAAACCAGAAGCATCAGTTCTTTTGATGGACGTAGATTTCTGCCAAGATCACGAAATATATCTGTATTTGAATTTTTCATATTTATTTCTGTTTTAAATGCAAGTAAATGTACATCGGACTCTCATTTTACACGGTGGATACGTTTCACGCAATACGGTGTAAAAAAAACTGTGTAAAAAAGTATATTGAAATAAAAAATAATGGTGGATAGGTTTTCCTCTATAAAAATCAATGAATATCAACAAAATAAATTCATTATTGTATATTGTGTTTAGCTGTATTAAAAAAATCGTAAGAAAGATTATTCAATATCAGACAATACACGAGCCCATTTACACACAGTTGGTACGACATCGCTTTTATAACTTGAGATATCTAGAGCCTGTATATTTATTTTCAAATTTTCGGGTTTACTAGATTTAAAAAAAAAATGGCGGATGTATCGCCGTGCCATTTTGAAACCGTGTAAAAAGAGAGTCCAGTGTACAAACAGTATTCTTCTCAATTTTTCTTAGAATAAGGATCGCTACAAATTAGGTAAATCCAGAACTAAATATCATTACTAATAAAAAAAACTATTCGCGGACTGTTATTTTCGAGATGAAAAAGTTTGAGTAACACAAGCGTGAAATAAAATAATTATTCAATGAGGTCAAAATAATTTCCATCAAGCACCATCAATCGACAGTATTAGTCATGTACACAATTAAATGCAATAATTTAAGGAAATTTTTTGAATTCATAATTTTAGTTGGATTGTCAAAACACCGCATTGTGTTGTCGTCGCAATTGTCGTCATCATCAACATGTTAGTGAGGTGTATTTAAATATAAGATATTACTACTTAATAGATTGAAAGAATGACGGAAAATAAGTCCTCGTGAAAAGCAATCAGTCACAGATTGATCTTCACATTAAAGTTGCCAATATGCTCCACATTTCTTGGAGCGAACACGGTAAAAAACATTAATATTATCACGCAGACGAATATTTATGCATGTGTCAACCATATCGATTGTAGAAAGGAGAATAGATGTAACCCACACAATTTTTTTTTATATGTGGCACAGGTGACGCCTGTTTAATCTGGGCGAAAAAGTGAAAAAAGACTAAAACTGGTGTTTTGATTGTCTAATTTAATATTGAAAGATGTTATTTAATACTTATATAATGCAGTCATCGACAATAAATATACTACCTAATGTGCCCACCATCCACCCGCCCTGTCCTTACACCTGGTATAATCAGGCGTATCCCGGAACTTTGATATCGAAAAGCGATCTACTTTATTCGACGGGAATGTCCCGGGAGTAAAT
>JAGVSQ010000345.1:0-21200 GCA_022683975.1 Rhyacophila evoluta
TATAGTATAGGTAGGTATCATTGAAATAAAAATCTACCTATACTATAATTACTTTATTTTACTAATTTCTGTGGTAGTGTGAGCACTTCAATGTGTGTGCAGATGTCATATGAGCACTTGTCATGTGTGCAGTTGTCTGGTTACCATAAATGAAGTATCCAGCGGATGAGTGATGCTATCATATGTGCATAAAAATGACTCAAACACCGCTCTACTCTTACGCTGACCACGATTTCAGTATACTTCTACATATTAACCCTTTGACTGCTAAATAATGATAATATATTTTTGTGATATCGGCAAAAAAATGCTTACAACAATCGCTATATGTCAAGATTTTTTAAAAATATTTCTCCATATGAATATGTATGTTTGATAATAATACAGTGTTATTTTATCAAAAAAACAATATTCATGGTTCTTCGATTTCTATTCATAGATTTTTAAAAACACCGTAGCAACTAAATAGTTAAATAGCCAATATGTATATCGATATTTATAATTCTAATATTTCCATTACGACAATTTTATATGGTTAAGAAAATTTGGATTCAAAGTAATATGGATATGAATGTCAATGAATTATCGTAAAAAATAATCGGGCGAGACAGTAAATTACTTAGAAATCCATGTATTGTATTTTTATTGCCCGAGAGTGCAAACTGCACATATTTTTGGTGTTTTGACGGTAAATTTATATTTATCCGTTGATTACCGAATCCGACATAGCCGTTTATTTTGAAGAAAATTACGTGATCCGTCGTTATCATTCAAAAAAGTAAGATACGTTTTTCTTGAACTTTAAAATATTGTAGCTCTGATATAGAGCTTAGAATCTACTTTAACTTCACAAAAGGCTCAACAACAGAAGTTTTTAATATTAAACTTATTCAAATTTACTCATCATATTTTGGAACGAACTTGTAATTGATATCTAATTTTGATGTGGATATATAATATAATATTAATGGTCATTTTAAAAATGTTAATAAACGAATTGTTAAAAAAATATATGACAATATTTCTGAATCGCATTGTATCCATCTTCGACATTCACATATATCGGTCTATTTTATTTAAAGTTCACCTTGAGTTTTTGTGAATTTTTTATTCCTGTTGATTGAATAAGAAGAAAATTCTCTACACAAAGGTCATGATATTTAGATGTCTGGTCATCCGAATGTGAGGTTATCTACTGTTACAAATTCGCACGAATGAATTGCATGGACATTTAATAATAATGTACTGCACTTGCACTATGTATCCGCAATAATAATCAACCTAATTAAAATTAATTTTACTTTAATGTATCAAAATGAATGTTTTATTGATATGGATGTTTTTAATGGTGTTATGTATACAGTACGAGTATTGTAATACAATAGAAGGGCGATTGAAAACTTTGCTCTTTAATATTCCACCACTTAAACAAATACAGCTAACAACTAACTAATAAATCTAACTATCATTTTCATAGAAAATTAAAACACATATCAGTCATTGATTTACTCGTTATAAATTATTATTATTAACATCTTCTGTCAACTGTAAATTAATTAAGAATTGTTTTTTATTAAGGTTGTAAAATTATCTCTTATTGCTAGATCCGCTCCGTTTGCGGATGATATGGCAACTACATGGCGTCTTCATGGTTTTCAGTCATCTGCCAGTTGAGTCGCATACTTTTAGGTCATGCCAATTTCATTAATTCCTGTGGTGTGTCTTCCAGGACGCCGGAATTCTACTAGTTGAAAAAAGTGATATGCAGGATTCGAGCTCCTCGGAGGCATCCGTAAATCGTATTTAGCATCAATCAAATATAAAAAAAATCCCTGTATTTTTACTAAAAAATGTGCCCTTTATTCACCCACTCTGTTCTTAGACCTGGTCTTAATTAAACGTATCCTGGAGCTTCGATATCTAATTAACATAGGCCTAGGTCGCCACCCACCCAAGCGTGGTGAAGTTAAAATACATATTTGGCCAAACTACTAAAAATATTGTGGTTATTAATTATTTTTTCAATAAAACAAGATTTTAATTTTTTTTATACCCTATTAGCTGAAATGACATCGCCATAGTGGTCATAGGCTATTTACTTCTGTGTAGAGTACGAGCAGATATTTTTGTTTGCTGTCGTTAGTAAACTTTTACACATTAGTAAATTATGAGAATATACACAAACGAATAACGTATAGAAATTGTAATAAACTACCTAAAATGGTGACAAGTTTGCGGAGAAAAATGTTGGCAAATTTATAACACCAGTTCATTTTGGGCAACTTATATAGTTTACATTATTGTTATCACCAATGGCCGAAAGGTTAGCGTGCCTGGTTCGCAGCTGGAGGTGGCTTGGTTAAGTCATACAGCTGCAGGATTTAAAAAAAATAAAGATACATGGTATCCAATTAATTTACTGACAGCCAATTCTCGTGAAAAATCAGTCTTCACATTGTTGAGATCTATATGTTGTTAGAATGTACATGTCCGTTATTATTATCCGTTTATGTCATCTAGTTTCTTGATAACTGTATTATTTTCTCCGTAATCTTGAATGAAGATATAGAACATTTCCTTTGTGGTTATATGTAAATTGTACAAAGAATAACAACGTAAAAAACTTATAAAATTCACCACATGTTCTCGATTGATACTTTTTATCATACTTTTGGGCAAAAAAGTTGCGGTAAATGACAAAAAATTGGTATTTTATATTATTTTCCGTACGGGTGTATTCTGTCGCTTCTGTGCCCGGGCTAAATGTATTTTATTTGTTGACGGCAGAGTAAATTTAATGGCGCCAGTAAACTTGGACATAAAAAATGATCTGTGCAAAATTCAAAATCTATCCAGTCATCATCAGTCATCGCACAAGTCTGATAATGTCTACAATGCCTGTACGAGTTTTGCCAAAAATCTTCGTTCCACTTGTGATTGCTTGCGAATTTCTAATGGTGTGCCGATAATGTGGAATGCGACTTCATTCAACGATCAAAACTCTAATACAATCTAATTGCTTTTGGTGAATATAAAAGCATGTCACACTATTTTTGTACCATCCCGTAATAAGTAGGTAAATTTTGTTTATGTTCAAAGTATATTATGTCAAAAGTGAATAAAATATGACGTTACTTAAATATGTATTTTCGCGGCTTTTTTTGCGGAATTAATATTTTATTATTATTATTATGTTACATAATTTGTTATTATTTAAAAGGCATCGAAATCAAACCCCCATTCCCCAGATTGCTAGGCGCGCACGCTACCAACTACGTTACTGGGGAGACAGAAAAAATAATACTGAATATTTTAGATAAAATAGCCAGTATATCTGTATATTTTATAAATGCACGGCAACGAAAATGAGAGACTCACGAAACTAGTATCATTAAATATTTAAATTTATCCCTGGCAGCGCAGTTGGTAGCGTGCGCGCCTAGCAATCCGAGAAATGCGGGCTCGATTCCACATCTGTTCGATTTTTAAAAATCCGAAAATGCAGAACTGGAGGCCCATTATGCCCTGGATGCAAATTTTGTCAAGACATGTCCTCACATAGCGGAGATCCATACACTCCATTACTGGAGTGGATATCTTCACATTTTGTAGATCCAAATGGTCCACCTTCGGAGCGGAAATTGTAAAAAATAATTAATACAGGTATCTAAATTATAAAACTATGCTGCTGAATTTCAATTAAATAAACATACTTAGTAAAAATTGATAATTTAAAACGCTCTCCTGAATAATTATTTGAATTTACCTACTTATTTCTGGTTGGTACAAATATGCACTACCGTACTCGAAAGAAATAAAGCATTGATTTTCAAACTTTTTATTCCAAACAGCCCCGCGATCCAAAAAATAGACATTTACGAGTCCCCAAATATTATAGTTTTTTTGTGACACACGGTAAATACTTCACTTGTCATTAAGTACTGGTAGTTGACCTAGAGGTAAATGCACGCGTTTCGATGCCGAAGGTTGCGAATTCGAATCCTTCATCTCCATGTGTTTTAACAATACAAAGATGCACGACTGGATGCCGACTGGGGTGAACAATTAGCTGACACCAATCCATGTGAAAAAAAATATCAAAATAAGTTATACACTCACATTCTAGACTGGCTATCTTTACACTGTTGATATCCGTAGTAATGTTACATGATATTATAAAGTAGTTATACTTAATGTAATACTGTTTACTCTAATTTTCAAATTAAATTTTTGAAAAATGACAAGTATTGTGTAATATCGTTATATTTTTCAATGGGTGATATGAATTATAGTGAAATGTTTCTTCATATATTGCGAAAGCATAAAGCCTAGCTTAACATACCCTGTTATTGGCAAATGTTCCAAATTTGAATACGAACAGGTCAACGGCATTTAAATAACCCTTTCACTGCGTCCATTCGATATCGAACGTCCTCTGCATCAATCACACTCAACGTGTGTAACGACCTAACCCTCGACGCAATCATAAAAAGGATTTAGTTCCAATATCTAAAAAAAAAACATGGAAATAATAGACGACTTTTTGCAATACGTGATCTGTAAATATTTCGTTTTCTGAAAAGTATGCTGTTAAATGTTTTACGTGTGTCTATTTTATTAGCTACGGTCGTCTTAGTGGCCGATTGGTGAACTCGCGCGCTTCTGCAGCGGAGGTCGAGGGTTTTAATTACATAAATAATAATATTATGCAATTAGCTAGTTAATAATCCTCATAAAATTAGCATGATGTAATTATATTCACAAAATATTGATAAGCATTGCTGAAATTATTAATTCACCCATTGAATTAACACGTGTTTCGTAAAATATCATTTATGAAACTGAATTTTTTAGAAAATTATTGAAAATTTGAAATTAAAATATTTCTAATGTGTATTTAAATATAGGACACTCATAGCAGCTTAGATTCGTACAGTACACATGAATTGGAGCGTGGAATGAAAAATAATTCTAAGTTTTGTCGATAGCTATTTCGCTAATCAGGTTATTATTAATAAAATTATAAATATGTCTGTTTACTTTTCAATATATTCAGGTTTTTAAGAGTTAATTTGCTTTGATTTTGATTTTTTTTTGAAAAAAATTCCGTTTACGATATATGTTACAATATATTCTTTCAATATTTCGACATGTGTTTCATCTGTGTATTATAGTGTTAGATAGTCGACTAGTATACATATAAAATATACGTTAATTTCGTATTGAGTATTTTTAAGTATCGGAATTATATCAATATGTACAAGCTTTATTATCCACCTTTGCTTCATTGTTAACTAAAATTAATTTCATTCATCCCGTTATTATCAATTCATTTCAACACTTGGCCCCATCCGATCTCCTTATTCTCTTATAGATCATCAGTGACGTTGTTAAAAAACGGCAGCAAAACAGTTAATTTAGAAATGGCAACCAGAATTACGTGTAAAAATCTCACGGCGCTACTATTTTCTGTTCGGGAGAAATCTTGTGACGGACAGGCACACGCATGTATTTTCTCCTTATTATATAGATATATTGATCGATAATATACCATGTTTAACGAATATTTTTCCAATAATTTAGAAATGATATTAACCAAGGTTTTCGAACTAAAAGTTATGGCATCGTATCTTTGTGCTTGTGACTTTTATTGCGGCCTTTTCACCCCGATGAAACTTTAATCCGTGCGACCCCCCCTTTAATATTCTATCGTCTCGCTCGCACGAATAGTTAAATTTATTAGAAACGTAACAGCGGTTTTGTGACTCCGTCCCTCTCCGACAGTGGTGTACCTTGCAAGCCAAAGTATCAGATAACCTTCGTCCTAACATCTACTGTATTTTTCTCACGCCCTGCTTGTAATACACCTTTGATATGCCGCAGAGGTTCTCAAAATATTGTGCGTCTATTAGGCTCTATTAACAGTAGTTTATTGCTGCTATATCGTTTTCACGATTGTGACTCAATTAATGACTTTAAGATTTTAGATTAGAGTTAATACTTTTAAACAGCCACTCATTTAAACTCTCCCTATTGAGTCACAGGTGCCCAACTTTTTTCGAGTCGTGACCCAATTTTATAGACGCGATCCGCACCCCGATGCAACCTTTTTTCGTAAATAATATGGAATAGCTACGTAAAATGTAATTTTAATACGTATTATTTACTCATATTAAAACATTTATTATATTCAATAAATGAGTAGTCCAGTTCCTATCTACCATAAGTGAGTGCACTTTGGTAAAATGTTGGCAAATCGATTTTTTGTTTGTTACTTTTTCTTATTTTTTTTTTTAAATAAAAATACAAATCTAGGAAATTATTTATTTTGTGAGCTTTGTTATTGAATTACGTATGCTTGGAGTAAAATTAAAAATTTGCTTTATTTATATTTTAGAAGTAATTACGATAATAATCAGTAATTCGTATTTTTCAAATCGACTTTTTACAGGGTTTTGTTGCCACTGGGAACTTACCGATCTTCGATTATGATGTTAAATAGAGACTAGAATAAAATCTCATATTTAGTTAAAATTTGACAAAAATGCACCTATGGTAGATAGGAACTAGACGACTCAAATAAACTGATCGTAACTTACTAACGTCTAGATATTTGATTTTTACAAAAATTGAGTATATTTTCAAAATGACATAATTCAACGAATTTCTCTTGTTATTATAATATTAAAAAAATATGCATGTTTTAATTCATATATTCGAGGGGGATTATAAAAAATATTAAATAGAATTTGGCCACTACAAAAATAAATCTCTTCATCCCGCTCGGTGCTAAAAATTCTATTTTTTTTCATGTCAGGTTAGGTTAGATTCTGCTAAGATCCGCTGCTGCGGAAACTGCTCGATCTGCATTGTTTTTTTCGCTTCAAGAAAAAATTACTCCCAATAGCCAGAAATATACTATTTTTACCAATATTATATATTTTTTTTTACAACTAAAAATGATGATACTTAGTTAAATTTTTAACGGTCACCCGATTCTTTAAGTAAGAGAGGATTCTAGAATATTAAGGATTTAAATAATTTAACTGGCGTATATTTACCTGTTTTGCGTATGGCGTAATATAGTTGTATGAAAACAATTATTGTCAATTCACATAATTTAATACACGCGTTAATAAACATTCCGTATTCCACGTGCCAGCTTTCCTCAGGTACGTGCTTAAAATAACGCGTTCCGGGATGCCTTCACGATATTTAAAGCGTAGGTTAATTATTTATTACAATGAACATGCAATACCTAGAATTCTGCGTTCCTGCTTGTCAGAGTTTTGAAATATTAACCCAACGTATCTGTAATGGGTGTGTAGATACTTACAACGAATGTCCCATTTTCACGATTTCCTTCCAAAAGCCTGAAGTCCTTAATGTTTATACCGATGAAAAAAATGAGGCCGTATACTCTTAATTCACTTGTGATTTGATGTCGATTTAATGATTCGATGTCTTTATGATAAAGAAGTTGGGTAACATGGTGGAAATTTTCGTTTTGTTTAAAAGTAATCAAAAAAGATTTCTTGACTCGCAAATGGACGTAACTATGCATAAAAAATCCAACTAACTACTTGGAGTAAAGATCCAAAATGAGTTGGATCTTTTCCGCATATTTAGTCCAATTGTATCATCTACACTAGTAACCTAACCTAACCTAACCTAACCTAACCTAACTACTCTGCATGCAATATGTAACCAATGAATATTTTAAATTATTCTGAATTTATTTTGTGTTTTGACGTATTTACAATTATTATCGAGTATAAACGAACCCCTACAACACGGAGTTATATTTTTCTTCATAAAAACTGATAATTTGAATATCATATATCTTTCTTTGCAATTAACTGTTAGTAGGCAACCCCAAAATTGATATAATCATATCAATCACTATCTGCGATCGGCTTTATCAGCAAAATTGTCACTTCTTAATTCCAGATTTCATACAAAACATTATCAATGACTGTTTTTTCTGTTGGTTGAGTTTTATTGGTAGAGTTCATATAGTAGAAACCAAGTCGCAATAGCCGACCGGTCCGACGAATGGTCGAACCGACTTGAGAAGCTCTTCCTTTCCAACCGACAAAATATGTCCATATTACGGAAACACTCCCAGAGGATGTGATTGGCATCCTGCATTCCGCCACATAAGCAAGTAGGAGTTTCTATAAGACCAAGCTGATAAAGCTTGAAGGCAGCTAACTTTAAAAAAAAATGCAAAATCTTACGGCGAACGAGAAGATCTCTTCTCGACAAGGCTAGATATTAACAGGGTATAATTAATTAGAATAATAATCACGCACACTCTAGTGCACGCTAACCAAGGTCTTGGGAAGCTGCTCCTGGAACACTTCTGGCACTTATGAAGAACGCCTCACGTCCGTTACGCCACGGTATATGCCTGAATAGCGGGTGTAGAGACGTGGCGGGTGGTGGAGGAAAAAGTAAGTGGTAGAGTTCATATTGAAAAAAATATTTTAAGAACATTTGATATGGATATATAATAGAACTTTGTTTCATAGTAAATAATACAGAGCAAATCATGTTGATAATGCTGAGATTTGCTATAAGTTTTGTCCGTTGCAGAGGTAAGCGAGTGTTTAATGTTTGAGTTAGTTATGCTGATAACGTTCCATGGAATCCGATACTCGAAATATTTAAAAGTAAACAAACTCAAAAACTCCTATTGTTTTCATTAATTTGAAGTAAATATGTCTGCAGTTACGAGATATTGCATGTCTATTGTTTACATATGTGTCTATTTATGATACGAACGGAGCAGTAAGACAGACCTTGGGACGAACAATTCGCATGTATTTTTAAACGTTTTGTCTAGAGCATTAGTACCATCACTGAAGATTGAATTATATAAAAAATGAATAGATCCGCTTAAAATTGCAATCGAAAATTAATTAATCGATTTGAATTTTACTCACGTAACATCAAAGGTGTCAGAGATAGAAAAATTTGCTACGTAACTTCATCTTTAAGTTAACTTATTATTGATCTCATATCTTCCGAGAATAATCATGTATTTTTAGAAAACCAAGAAACTACGGAACCGTTTTCGAACAATAACCAAAAATATATACCGATTTTATAGAAGTAGGAATACTGTTGATTTGGCGATGTAAATTGGATCGAAAATTTATTCAGCCGTCTACAGCACGTAGCTGATGAAAGTCCAACATTTTATATTGGCTTTGATGGAAATAACTCATTTTATTGTATGCTCTAAGCCCTTTTCTTTTTCTCCTTTTTGCATGTTTGCTCCTTAAGTGGAGCATATGGATACCATGTGCCGCCTCCAACAATCCCTGTTGCACGCCAGTATTCTTGCGTCCTCCCAGGTCATACCTGCATACCGTACTCCGCCGAATACATTCTATAGATAGTATTTAGCGGCCTTCCGGGACGCCGACGACCGGTCGGCTTGAAGAATAAGCAGTTCAGGTTCAGATTTTCTTGAGGCATCCGCAATATGTGATTGAGCCATGTCCAGCGTCGCAGCTTCATTTTGTCAGTGATAAGTGGCTGCAAGTCCGTTCTCTTATCTTCTCATTTCGAACAAACTCCCAGAATCTGCCGCAGGCATCTGTTCCCAAAGCTCAGAATACTGTTGTTTTGGGGCCTTGTTGGGTGCCACGTTTCACAACCGTAGAGCAGCACTGACAGAGTGCATGCATTGAACAGAAACATTGATTTTTCACAAGTACGAATTGAAATTTGCACACCAAAAATCACATATCAACTCGGTTTCTTAATTAAGAAATTCATTTTTATGAAATTATTTAGACCAGCTACTTTGAAGCAGTGGATAAAACGATCTCGTTCTTTCGTCAATTGTATTTTTTAAATTTTCTTATTCTTGAATTCTTTTTATTTTTTTCATGGCTTCGTATAGGTTGTGACTTTAAAGATTAAGCGAATGTTTAGTTAACCAACGTGTTGAGTTCATATCCAGATTTCGGCTGTACATTATTGATTTAAAAATAAATAATGAAGACGTTGGTGGATTTTGACAATTTAAAATTAAAAAAAATGGTCGTCGTTCAACGTTAGTGATTTCTATCGAACCCAACTCGCACGCAGTCCGAATGTTTACACAGACATAACCGATCACTGAAAATACATTTTTATACCGTCAAATTGAACATGACGAGGTCATTCCCTGAAATCCTAGGAAACTCGCTACGTGAAACAACGCAGAAAGATTCCATTTCTATCGACATACCTCCACAGATCTCTACACACACCGAAGTTTTTTGCAGTCAATAAACCTGTCTATTTTTGCTTTACGTTGTTAAAGTCGTGTATGCAAAGAATTTAAATTAAAAACTATATGAAATGGCATACCTTTATACCGCATCAAATAATCGAAAACGCAGCTAATGGCAAAAAATCAGACATAAAATTTGTAATATACTACATGCACTTCTGAACATAATTTCATAAGTAAATAAGTATAAAATCATCAAACCAACAATATAATTATAATGTGTTGTTGCTTTTATAAAAATGTTATGATTTTCGAAGCAAGAACACAGCAGAATACGATTCATAAGTATTATATTATAAAAACACAGTATATAAAACGCATTTGCTGTCTTTTTGTTTGGAAATTTCATCCAACTGATTTTTTTCTTTATGAATTACGATATAAAATAATAAATTCTCTTTTCTCAAAATTGAACTTTCACCATTAGCTGCGTTTTTGCGTATGAGGGAAGTATAGAAATTGCTGTACGTGCGATTTGCGCTTCTCTATAATACCAGGCTCCATGTGTATATTTTTATTACAGAATTGTAGAACGAACCTACTAGTTGTAATGCCAATTGGATGAGCAATGGACATGTTTAATTAAATCACTTCAATTATTGACATCTTTCAGTCCAATGAGAGTGAATATAGATTGATGTTGTTTTATAAATTTCTAATTTAGAATCTGTCTAACTCACTGGCAGGCTCTTTTTATTTTTTGACTCTTTCTAATTCTTCCATTACATTTATTACTTGTTACTTTAATTGATTTACTACTTATGTTTTTCACGTAATAAATCTATACTCTAGATATTTATCATAGGTTTTGAATGCCTTGGAAGGAAAACAAAATACATAACTAAACAATGCGTGCTCACACCTTAAATATATGTATTACCACTTTTATTCCAATGAATAAACGGACATATGAATGAAATATTCATATTGTAAAATATTTTTAGACGTTTTTCAAAGTCTTTCAATAATTTGTTTCGTGTATGAATATAAGAATGTTCTTGGAATTCGTAGAAAAAGAAATATATAAGGAAGTACTTCATATCGGCGAAACAAAATACTTAATCCGTAAGCATTGAATTTGTATACTAATAAAGCTCAAAAGCTGCAAAAGAGGAGGTAATCGATGAATTCACCGTATTAATTTAATAAACCCTAATTGGTTACTGTATGTAATTGTCTGAAAATTTGTTTTATAAAATATATGTTTTAAATTTAGTGTTAATTTATTGATACATGAGCTTAAAACAGCCCCATACTCCATAGCATCTAGAGTTGGATAGTAATTTTTGAGCTTTGACATTCAATATGAGTAATAATAATACATAAGCCAATAATAAATTATCAATTACTCCCACAAAAAGAAATGTGAAAATCACTCACTCGTCTTATATTTACATTCCGAGTCATAGTTAGGTGTATCCTGAAATTTTAATACCAACAAGTGATGTAGTTTATTCGACATCCTGAGAGTTACTATTTTTTCCAAGACTTAAATTGCTGTGTACTGTAATCGGCTGATTTTTTAAATTCTTGTTGAGCAGCTATGTAAAGCGATCGGACATTGTTGACTGTTGCTTATGTTGACCGAAAATGACTAAATGTTTTTGAAAGAAATTAAATTTTTTCGTGTGTTGACCCAGTGCAATGGCCTAACATGTCCGATTTCCTCTTCTAGAGCTTATAGATCTCTAAAAATACGACATCAGGTATTATATGAGAAATAGTAAAAAGTTAGCCTTTTGTCATTTGTAAAATTTCCAAACATGATTATTATTCATCATTTGCAACTCGTCCTCCACTCACTATTCACTGAACTGTAGAAAAGATCGAGCTTTTTTCCGGTGATGCGATTTGGTTTTTACTCAAGTAAGAATTAACCTCATTTCTTAATGCTTCCGCGTAGTGATGTTATGTGTGAATTATACGGAGCAAGTGCTTACGGATTAAATATACCAAATTACCATGCAGCTTTCAAATTGAGCTTTTATTCCATTTGGCGAAATCGTCTTCTATTAATACGTGAGCTTTTTGAACGTAAGTGCGCCAAGGTCGTTGGCCAAAAATAAACAATCGAAATTGAACAACTCGTGAGGAATCTTTATTGATTGTTGTTTATACCACGTGCTATATTTGGCGTTCACTCGATGGAGTAAAATAATAAATCATGAAAATCGTGAAAAATGAGGCATTTTCCCAAACTAATTAAACTCATATAATGTTATGAGTCATAAAAATAAACGTTATATTCTTATTATATTAATTATTGTACTTATCTTACAGACTACAATACATATATATAACACTGTAGACGAAGCCATACAAATACAACTTTTAACTTGTCTTCTCGGTAGTATAGAGCTTAGGGTGCACGTTCTGCAATCCGGGAAATATGGGTTCGACTTCCACATCTCAAGTTTTTAAAAATCCGAAAATACAGGAGTATATGCCCATTAGATGTAGCAATTGTCTGACAACCAATTCTCGTGAAAAATAATCTGCCAAGACATGTCTTCACATTGCGGAGACACATATACTCCACTTTCGGAAAGGATATATTCTCACTGTAAATCCATATGCTTCACTGTCGAAGCGGACATGGTTAAAAAAAACTTTGAGAACTAGTAAAGCCGATGATGAGTAAAAAAAATTAACGCTGTGTGATTTTAAAACTTTCAATATATGCAGATTGTTATTTGTATTGAACATTTCGTCTTTAGTCATCTTAGGCAGCACTTAAACGAACTATATATCAAGTTGAATACACTGGCAAACTGATTTTTTGTCAACGTATAACATAACAAATCCTCCTTTTATGTTTAGCTTGATGCCAAAAGGCAAAGTACGAGTTGCGAAAATAGATTTTAATGAATGTTTAAAAATTTTAATTAGTTTTGAAAATAATTTAAATGATGACCTTAACACTTTTAATGTTGCAGACGTCTATCATATAGTATGAATCACTTATTCAAAAATAACAACAATATTTATTCAAAAAAATCTACTTCTATCAGTTGAAAATTTTTCTCTCTGGATGAAACTGGTTTTGTTTAATTACTAAGTGGAATAATACTACATACAATATATGTATGAAAAAACAATTGTTTTCATTTTACAAATATTAATACCGGCTAATGAAATTGGCCACAAGTGGATTAATAAATTTACTAAATGTTGGAATACTATATTATTTGAATTTTGGATGGGGCTGATAAAATACAATTATTTATGTTTAATTAATTTTATACGGCTTACTCCTATAAATTTGAACACAGGAAGTTCACGAAGTTTGTATAATTGTGGATTGACTAAAACTATTGCAAACAAAATAATAAATTTAAAATAAATAAATTCGAACAGAAACAAATTAAAATCATGGAACAGTGATATTAAGTTAGAAACAAATGATAAGCATAAGTGTGAAGCTTTGTATTCTATATATATATGTTTGAATATGTATATAGCTATTCATGTAACGATTCTCTATGATGATTAATTTTAGACTACCTGTACCTGGCCACGCGTTGCTATGGCTTAATCTGATTAAATGGCGCTGTTTTGTGTGACATCTACATAATAGTAGGTAAATAAAAACAGGCGTGTATTTGAATGCAACGTTGTGTCAAAACATCAAAGCAATCGGTGGAGAACTTTCGGAGATTTAAGATTTTCAGCAAACGAACATTTATATTTTTATTTATATAGATAGATAGATAAATTGTAATGAAAAAATTCCACTCATTTCCACTTCCTACGTTACGGTTTATATTGTATTTTTTGGTCTATTACTAGACCTGCGATGTCAAATTTACCAATTTATGCGGTATGTATTGGCGAGCTTACGGAAGACATTACACAGTTTTTCTATTATCATATTAAAATAATCATCATTTTAAAGTACTTTCTCACGCAAGCACTCCATGTCCGGGTCACGCCTGGATTAGAATTGAGGTGTATTAACTCTGGGAACCTGGATAACAGCTGTAAAATCGATCATATAATAACAATTTGCTTTGATATTTAAACAAATATCATCTATTTTGATGCGGAATAAATTCATGCGATAAATCAATATATTTCTCATTACAGTAACTTACAAATTGAGCTAGAAAATTTATATACTTATATGCCAATATAGTATAAATGTAATTAATTTGGATCAGTTATAATTACTATTATTTATAATTAAATACTATTTGTGGCCCAATGCTGTAAAAGTGCCTTGTTGTTGACAAGTTGACTGATATTAGAAAGAATTTTAAGAAGATTATTCTGTTAGTAAAATATTTTAAAAAAATGCGGAGTTATACGCCATAAGCTCGCCAATACAAATATTGTATATGGTGTACATACCAAACTAAAAACAATATATATTTGATAAAGGTACGTCAACCTATAGAGATAGAGACCACATATTTTTTATTAATGTGTAGATTGCAAGAATTTTGATAATGTAGCATTAAGGGAAGGGCGAGTATGCATAGTTTGCAGCTTTCAGTGGCTTTAATATTGAATTAACAATTTCTTTTGGCCATCAATCAATCCGAATGTCGCTTTATTAATTATTATTTCGAAATATTTTCGACAGCGCGCTTTTCGTTTTCAGAAATAGTAGAAGAGCATTCATTAACACTTTCAGTTCAATGCACAATAAGTAATTAATGTCATAAAAAATAGTATACGTGCCACGTATGCACGTATCATATTGCGACCAAATATGTTGAATAAATATTATTCCAACATTAATTAATCTTTAATATATTTTTTATAAAATACATATAACAAGTCTTTTTTATATTTTATGAAAAAATACATTATTCCACAGCCCTCATTTAATGTAATTTTATATTCATGGATAAGCAAAACCACGTAAATATGCATTGAAAATATTAAAACTGTATTTATATACTTAAAACCGATTTAGGCACTATTTAATACTAATTAATATATATATACCTATCTTACCCTTGCTATTGATGTGTTTAACATGGCATTAAATGAATGGTTTACAATACTTCTTGTAATTGGGCTATTAACCGGTTTACTGTGGTTGTCACGATCTCGTGTCTGAGCATGACTAACCCAATACGCGCCAAGCACGGTGTCGAGTTTTTTTTATGCCGCAGTCAAGTGGTTAAAGGTCTTCTTACATTATAACTGTATCCATAATCCAAACATATATTACAAAAAAGCTTGTTTTTGAATGTTGGTTAAAATATATTTTCAGATCATTTTGGTTATAAATATGGCTATATTTCATTATTTGAAACACTAATGGGAGTAAAATAATTATTAAGTGAATATTAAAAATATGTTTGTCATCACATTCTGTATAAATATTACTTTCGAATAATGTTTTCGGGATCTAAAAATTATCTGAAATTTCCATTTATAAGTAGTTTGCGTCGAAGGGGTCAACGCGGAACATGTAAATTAGGAACTTTCGATAGCGTGCGTGCCTTAGGATCCGATATGGAAACCAGTATCTAACCCCTTAAGGGACTGCGTGGGTCAAATCTGAATAACCATATTGTTTTTTGTAGGAAATAATAAAATCGTAACGATTTTCTTTTTCTTCCTTGTACAACACTCGCATATTAATGCGATACGTGTATCCTTTATCGAAGCACGACGTACCTAAAGTTTCAAGTTTTATTTTTATTCTCGGAAAGTAACGTTGTTTTCGTTAATTCTAAAAAAATATTTTTCTACAGAAATCTGAAATAAAACAACCTCCCTCCAAAAGCCCAAATCTTATTTTTATACAGGCATCAAAATTGCATTGTTGTTTATAATGTATATTTTAATGAATAGATGATCCTCGAAAGAAATCGGTTAAGATCGTAGTAATTTTAAAATGATTTAAAATGATTTGTTACAAACTCTTAGTAACCAAAAGTCGGCCGTCTCGTATGCACGTGTTTCATTCCTATTATTTATGTATATATATATTCTCCCCGGTTAGCGTAGTTGGTAGGGTTCGAGCATAGCAATCCGGGGAATGCGGGTTCCCCATCTGTCGGATTTAAAAAATCTGAAAATACAAGACTGGATGCCCATTGGGTTGAGCAATCGTCTGACAAACGATTCTCGTGAAAAATAATCTGTCAAAACATATTCATATTGCGGAGATCCATATACTCAACTGTCGGAGTGGATATCTTCACACTGTGTGTATATGCTCTACTTTGGGAGCGAATATGGCGTAATTTTTTTTTAACCATGTCTGCTCCGAAAGTGGAGAGTATGAATCTCCATAATGTGAACATGTCCGCTTTGAAAGTAGAATACATGGATACAATATGAAAACATGCCTTAACAGATTATTTTTTAAGAGAATTGATCAATGATCAATGACCATTTAGTCTTGCATTTCGAATTTAAAAAAATCCAATAGACATGGGGATCGAACCCGCATTGCGCAAATGCGCTAACCTCACAGCTGCCGGAGAAACCGTAGCGATTAAACTCGTTTTTTTGGCTTTTAATACCATAACGGAATCATTTAATTTAGGTATACTAGTCTAATTAATACGTGTATTATTTTTTTCTTTTTTAATAAGCATTTAGTTTAACATGTTTGTTAAATTCTTCATTAAATGATCATTATAAATATTTAAATCATTATTAAAGGATCATACTATAATTTGTGATTAAGTGATGCTAATTTGATACGTCACCAAATGATATTATGATATATATTCGACTATCTGCTTCATAAAAGCTTGTCAATCCTGAAAATTTTTGAAGGTGCTTCGTCTCTCATTTGACAACACAATACAGTAAAATAAAAACCGGAATATAACCGTATATGTTTTAGTTTGTGTTATTAAAAATGCAATACTTACTGACACAAATTCGTTAAAAACGTACAACATGTCATCACCAAAATAGAAAAATCGACCTGGAAAATAAAGCCACTTTTAATTTCCCATGTAAAAAAAGATTTTCTTATATAACATGAAATAATCGGCTTACGAAGAGGTTGACAAACTACGGTTAACGATGCCTTTAAAAATAGTCATAATGAATAAATGTCGTGAAAAAATAATATAATAGTAGGGTTGAATAAAAGGTTTTATAGTAAAGTTGTAAAACAAATTTTACTTCCCTAGGTCTGCATTCGGAGCTTTTTCACGCAAATATTTCAATTCGTTGTGTATGGAATGAAAAGAAAATGAGTTTAATATTTATTATTTCGTTTTATTGTTTATTTATTTACATTAATAACAGTGTAATCCAAATTTCCATCGACAAATAACGTATTAAGATTTTAATCTTTCTAAGCAATTGAAGGTACGAAAAGTATATGTGCGTTAAGTTGTGGGTTATATTAGTTTAAGTGATACTTTTTATAATTTAAAATTTCGTTTTATTGTATGCTAAGTGAGTAAAATAATTGAACGATAATAATCAGTGCTGTGGCACAGTAAAACAAGCTACGTGCATTCTGCGTTAGAATATTTGAATCTTCAATGAAAAAGGAATGTGTTAGTGAGTACACAAGGACTGCTAATTATTCGTAATACCCATAGCGTAGAAGTAAGCGTGCGATCCAGGAAATACGGGTTCGACTCTCTCGTCTGCTGGATTTAAAAAAATACAAAAATGCAGGACTGGTCCCATTGGGGTGAGCCATTGTTTGATAACCAATTTTCATGAAAAATAATTGCCCAGATATCTTCACATTGCGAAGATTCCTATACTCAACTTTCGGAGCAAACATGATAAAAAATGAACAATCAGATAAATTATACACGCATATTGCTTGAAAAATCGTAAAAAATACATGAAATTCATTAAATCTTACAGAAATACCATTGAAACATTAATATAAATATAATTACACATATTTATTAAATAGTTGTTTGTCGCCATCTCAACTAAGTGTATCCAAATATATATCATAACATATAAAATAATATGTGTCCAGTTACAGGATTTGAATTCGCGACTCTCGGCTTAGATCTGTTCTTAATCGCTTAAGTTTATCCGTTAAGCCGTGGTAAATAGTAAGTAAACTTAATATGGAACTTATATTTTTTAGTTTTCATTTATTATTGATATCACTGGTGTTATATAAAATATAAAACTAAATACTAAAGCTAAAAAAGTCGATTAATGATTTTATGGGGTCTATGACCTTTGAATAAAAAAAATACAATTGGTTTGTTACTTCCATTATACTTCATCCAGTGGAGTATCTCTATATATGTGTATTATATGAATAAGATTTCCATTTCAGAAAGACAAAAGTATCCCGCTTAAGTACGAAAATTTCGCTTATGCGTGAAAATGAGGCCAGTCAATATACATGTATACATATACACACCCCCACTCACACGTGTATAGCCATCGAGTATTACTCTGGCATAGCAACGCATGCGTCGCGACTTCCGCGACCTTGGCAGGTCCACGTGCACGCTGGGCGCCCTCCCCCGGCGACGCCCGCCCTCTATCGCCCGCCCGCCTGGGTGCGCGCGTCCTTCAAACCCAAGGCCGTCGCGTCATCGACCCTTTTCAGGGGCGGAGGGGGCGTTCGCAGCTCAGCCGGTGGAATGCAACCTCCGATACCCCCGCCCTGTGGTCCAAGGTTACAGAATTTTCCAAAATAGACGAATAAGGAAGGAAATGTAATTTTGTCAAGGTGAAACTTGTAGTCCTTAGATTGAGGCTTCTAAACATATGCCAGAAATAAACAAAAAAAAATAAAAGTTATTTAATTGTATTAAATTACTTCTTCTTAACTCGTATTTTGACCCTGGTAATAATATAAAAATATCATTAGATATAATATTTATATACAGTAGAACAAAAGCAAGTGAGGAGGTTTCCGTTAACACCGAAAGTCCGTTACACATATATAAATAAGTTTTCCGAATGCATATTTGTATTAAGAAAATAAGCGGCACATTATAGGGCCGGTGAAAGTTCAAGAGAAGATATAAGTTTTGTTTGCTCCTTTGAAGTCTGCTTTTCCTTTATAATCTACTCTTTAAAAGTATGAAAATGAATGTTGGATGAATTTTGTTATCTGATGTGTCAATACCATACATCTTAACTCAGGATTACCATCATCTACTTCTAGCTACTGTAATATACATTTTATTGGGCTACTTCTAGTGTAGCTTTATTCTGTATTATGCTTCAGAAATCAGGAACTTCCAACCCTTCTAAATCTATGCCTGCATTTTGGTCATCAAACAAATTCTTCCAGCCGTTTTCCAATGTATGCACTTTCTCATCTTCATGGATATCTCGTCCGTTATATCGAGGTTCTACTGCTTAATTTTTGTTTACGTGCGAGTTGAGACACATTTTTATAATTTCTTTCATTGAGTATTTTTTATTATTTTGTATGACACACTAAAAAGTAGTCAGATTTTATAAGTAACGTGTCACTTATATATACCGCTATATTAAAAATATTATATTTTATTCTTTTGGTCTAAAAATATTGATTGGCAGTGTTGTTTTTCTTGTGGCAGACCCACAGTTTTTCAATGGCACATGGTTGGGAAACTCTGGGATAGTGCGAACGAAGTAAGCTTTTTGTGCATGTATAGTATTATAGAGTTTATTAAGTTGTCAAGCATAAATAAATGATCTCTTTTATTTAATCATGCGCTATTATTTAAATGTAATCATGAATTATAATATTTTGTTTTGTTTTAATTAATTTATGAATGCGATGGGAATATAATTATGAAAGGCGTGAATGTGTTTCCTATTACTTATTAATTTTATACCATATCCGATTCGAGATATGTAAAGCATATGCATATTCACAGTGTGAAGAAATGTCTTGATAGATATTTTTTTATAAGAATAGTTCGTTTTATTCTTCTTCTGCCTTATAGTCCTATGAGTGATACCCGCTGGTCTTTCAGACCAGTGGTTAGAAGAAGCGGCAAACAGGGTTCAAGCTTTTTGGAAGGCATTCTCAGTAAGTCCCTCGGTCAGTTTCAGCGCCGCTGCAGGAGGCCCCTCCCTCGTCTCCGTGCTCTTGATGAAGTCATACCACCTTACCCCCAGTACTCGACGAAGGCATCTGTTTGGAATCATTATTAGTTGAAAAAAAGTGTACTTGTGTATGTGCCATAACCGCTGGATGCAGGACTGCACGCCCATTGGGCTGAGCATTAGTTGACAGGCGTATCTTTAAATTGAGGTGATCAATAAATTCCGTATCTGCGGTGGACACCTTCACGACGTGTAGATTCGTATGCTCCATTTTCGGAGCGTATATTGTAGAAATAAAACTACACCAAATACGACTACATCGCAGTTTTTATTTCATTCATTGAGTGAGATGATCAATTTTTTTATTCATTATTTTTTTTTTAAATTATTTGAATATCTTTTTTTCTATTAAATGTATGGATATATAATTAATAAATTGAAATATGTGTGTGTATCGAGTAGTTTCAAAATTGGTATTTTTTTTTTGCTATAGATAAACTTGAAGGTGTGTTACCATTTTATCTTCAATAATAACACAGGCAGTATCATTTTTTCATTTGAAATGAGTGGTTTAATCGTATGGTTCAAATAAACACTACACATTATCGCAGTTAACTGTTGTTAAGTAAATAATATTTCTTATTCAACATTTTTTTTACTATTTAAACAGGGCGATTCCGCGTACGTCATATTTATTCAATAAAAAAATGAATAAATTCGATCAATATAAGTCTTCCATTATAAGTCTCATTGACTTTCAATAGCCATACAGAATTTAAAAATATGATTTCCCAGAATTGTTATCAATTGTTAAGAATATGGACGCTAGCTTTAATATGATTGAAAAGTCTATAACGATTACGTCATATCATTGATTTTGTTTAATTAATAGGCGCATCCGGTATAATAAACAAAATATCCATATTTACTACAACAGATCACAGATATT
>JAGVSQ010000345.1:24024-42378 GCA_022683975.1 Rhyacophila evoluta
ATATATATACATATTTATGTATATTAGTATACATGCTTTTCCTACCCTCAGTGACAAAAGGGCTGCAAAACTATGCTGAACTAATAAATCATATACAATAAAAATCTAATCGCGTTTTTTTTATAACTCCTAAGGTTAGGATTGCAGTTCTTCAATCTATTAGGTCTGTATGATTTCGATGTTTTTCAATACTGTGTATAAGACATTGTGGCTGTTTTTATCGTTAACTGTGCGTTTTCCACTTTGAATATATTGTAATCCATATGCAAATAACTATAATCAAACCCCAGCAAAAGGTTGTTTTGTAAATTATCGTTCATGAAATTAAAACACTTACCGAATTAAAAGACTGAGCTTAAAATCCAACTTGATGTTACTGTGAAAAAAAATGTGAAAGGCAGTATGGCATAATACATTTGAGAAACACTTCTTTATCATACGCATTATCACGTTAAGGCAGCACTATATTAATTCTGGTATTTGTAAGTGTGTCAAGCTGATATTATAGTATTATGGAATTATTTTTAAACTTGCCTAGTTTTGTTTCCACTTCGATCGACACACCTAAGCAAGTAGCACACCGCGAATATGGAAATTAGCCATTATTGGATTTTCCGTGAAAATTTTGCGAAGTTTTTATGGGCCATGAAAATAAATCGGCGAAGAAGTTGTAAACACAATAGTCGAGTATTACAGACTTTTTATTATTTATTTTATATGATGATAGCATGAAACATTTTTAAACGCAGCATATAATATATATTTATAACTAACTAACTCCTTCAATATCCTGAGTCTTGGATTTAAATAAACATTAATAGATGTTTAATGTTAGTTTATTCAGTATTTACACAATGGTAATTTATAATAACTAAAATAAGGATACAATAGAATCACTCAAAAACCATATAATGTGTGTTCTATATATCGTATATCATAGTTTGTTTAGTTAAAAGTTTTAGTTTTAAAATAGTTAGCGGGGTTCTGATCTCCGCTGCTATAATGTCCAAAATCTTCACTCTTACCATCTCAATATTGATATAAATAGATTGACTTTGGACAATTGTGTGATATGGTTTTAAATTTCCGATTTTTCAAAAGTAATAGGGTAGTCAGTGCTACTGTTTGATCTAAAAAGGTTGTAAATAGCTGCTGCAGTGCCTCCAAAAATGGCTTCCCCCATAATTACTATGAATTAGTACGCTAGTTGATAGTACTAGTTATGAGTATAATGTATCAGGATTTATAAGATACTACATACTAGCATAATTATACTGTTTTGTATATGTTCACTTTTAATCCGTACACTCTTTGTTCTTTTATCATTTTCTGCTCATACTAAATCGTTGTCAATTTCTTTGCACGTTTCACTTAAAATCGACTTGCCTGTTCATAGTTCTTATTAGTAATACAGCGTTTACGATTTTACTCGGTTCATTCAATTTTGGGAGCTTGTTCATTATTCATTTATCCTTTCTATAATTATCAATTTCCTTATCCTACTTTTATAGTTACTTGCTTTAATTTTGAATATATGAATCGTGTTCTGAAGTATCTTTATAGTACAATTTCCAGAGCAGCTAATATTTTTGGTTGAACCAAACAAACGTTCATGCACCATGAGCTAAATAAAATTGCGGTGTTAAAAGGTACAAATTTTGCAATGTGACAACGTATCACATTATATTGCCTTTTTCTTGATTTAAACTAAGAATTTTATAGACATATATGCCGGAGATAGATGAGTTTCTTTAAAACGTACTGCCAAAATAGACAAAGACAGTTCGTTTACATTATGAAAGATAAATTAATTTTGCCGGAGGAAATTAGTTCGGGGAGACAAAAACGATATTGTCGAAAAAATAGCATTTTATATTTCGATTAACTACTTTTTTGAAAAACCAATAAATTATAAGAACAAATACAAGAACGCGTAAGGACATGGACAAGGGCAAGGACCCGTAAAACACCAGAAAAAGAAAACTTAAGGCGCTTTCAACGACTGTTTTTCTTGTGACTATAAGATAATATGTCTTCTTTATTTCTTACAAAGTGTGTAGATATCCGCTCCGAAAGTGAATTATATGGATCTTAGCAATGTGAAGACGTCTTGACAGATTATTTTTTACGAGAATTGTTTGTAAGACAATTAGTCAACATATATGTACGATTACTAAATATCAATGGGCCAATAATTTGCAAAAAAATATTTGATCATAAATAATGTTCGTGAAATCTCAGTATAACCAAATATGTATAATGGTCCAACGAACTTCGATACAAAGAGATTTGACCAAACGTTCTTTTGTGTTCAGAACTACGCACACCAAGGTCCTTTCATTAATAACGAGTTTGCCGTTATCACCAACAAAACGGCAGCGTATTCGGCAATGAACGGAAATGATAAGAGGGAGACTTGGCCGATAGTGAGGTTAAAAGTAGTATCTCGCGTTACCGAACCGCACTAAACCGAAACCCACATCTGCGATCAGGTCGAGCACAACAATAGATTTATTATTTCATACAGGAAACCACTTTACCGATATCTCACATCACATCGCAATAATACAATAATCATGCACTCGGCTCACAGTAGTACATAGTAAATATACTATAGATACAAAGACTAATCCTTGTAGGCGAAAAGGGGTGATTACTGGTAGAAATCTTTGTCAGTGATCTTCACGGTGACTCGACAGTATCTAATCAAGAGTCCTGAACTCTTCGTATATTTAGACGTTAACTATCTGGATTCATATAAAGATTACGAAAACTTATACTATCTATATTAATCGCAATTTATCAGCAATATTATTTTGTCACTGATAAGAGATTGGATGCTCAATGCTGACAACTAATTCTCGTGGAAAAAATCTATCAGAATAAATCTCGAAGTTGCGCAGATTCATAATGACTGTAGAAAGATAAAATAACGGAATCTTTTCATATATTTGCTTATTCTAATCAAATAATCACAATGTATACGGCTGAATGCACGTTTTATCAAAAGGATGTAAGGTGCAAACGTCGAATTAATGTCTCGTCGAAGTAATCTCTAAATTAAGCTTTCAGTTTGAAAAAAAGGTGGGCATGTGAAAATGACTTTCACCACATCAGTTTTATTGGTATTTCTTTAATAACTTATTGAATTAACATTAAGTTATGTAAATAAAATAACAGTTTATATATTCATACACATCAAGGTTTTATTTGTAATATATTGCCCCAAAACCATTGAATAATTTTTTTTTGCTCCTTAGAAAATTTGTTCTGTGTGTGTTACATGCCTTTGCATTTATACGGTCTATGCTTCATTTTTGGGTTTATCTTAACTCTGTTTTGAGACCCATATGCTCCACTTTCGGAATGGTCACGATGCATGCCAATAATGATAATTTGTGATTTAGTGTGGGATACATCCACTTGGTCCCATTAGGGAAATTTACATTCTTCAAATTATAAAACAAATTTGCTACTTTAATAATATTTAATACACGCAATAATTGCGGGAAATTCTCAAATATCATTTAACAAGTTTTCTTTCAAATTTCCGAGTTTCTCCGGTCGGAAGTACGTTTTCAATTGAAACATACCGGAAAATTTTCACTCCGTTTTAAAATTCCGCCACTCGGTCGTATTAAATAATATATTTTAATTGTTTTCCCCCGCAGTACTTGTCTAGTGATATCACACCATTGTCTTACAAAACGTTTTAATTTTAATAATTTTGGGTAGACCCTTTTAAATTGGTCGCTAACGATGGATTTTTGTATGCTTGAGTATAATTTGATATTTTCTTATTATTAAATTACATCATCTGGAAAGAAAACACTCAAAATTTTCATAGTTTTCAATTTTTTTGTCTTGTTGGACGAAGGCAAGATTATATAGTTTATCGAATCATAATTATCGAATCTTAAATATAGGAGTTTAATTCTGAAGTCGTTTTAAGATGATACTCGTTGTATTTTTAATACTATGTTGGTACGTTTTATTCGTTATGAAGGTGTCTTAATTTGAGATTTTAAATTTGGCACCATTTTTTTGCGGAAACTGTCATTAGAAAACGTTTAAGTCATATTATAGAATAATACACAATTCAAAAGCGCGTAGAAATTATAAAAAAATCACTATTAACTACAATGAAAAAAATGCAATGAAAAAATAGTGGCAAATAAAAAAAATAAACATTTTGCAACGCCCAAATCCAAATAAATACTGCGAAACTTACAGATACTAATAACAATGGTCGACGCTCGTTTGTTCAACAATGATATATTTATTTTATCAAGATATTGAGATTTATATTAATATATTATGTGGCGAATTGAATCAATAAGGGTGTATATTATATGTAGAAATACCAATATTTCTAGAAAGTTTTCATGGAAATCCTGACTCATGTGACTAAATTAACCATGATTCCTATGGATCCTAAAAGTGACATCACTTTTACTAACTACGTCTCTAAAATAGCAAGGTTAGGTTAGGTTAGGGTTATCAGCTTATATAATATGTGGCCACAACAATGTGTTGTGCTTTGACCCATATATATATATGTATTATACAATGTACATATTACATAAAATAAACGATCTATGTAATTAAGTAAATAATTTCCGTCTTTCAGATATTTAAAAAATCTTTGACTGCCTGTCCAAACATAGACCTCACAGAATCAGTAAGTTTTATTGCTTTCCCAGCAATGAAAGATTAATGGATATTTGTTCCACGCTCTTCATTTCTATAATCTTAAATCTAGCAAGGCATTATTGACATTGATAACTGTATGAATCATATGTATATTTCTTATAGTTTTACTACATCTCATTATGGTCAATTTTAATCGAAATACGTTTATTTTACTACTGTATTTCAATGAATAAGTCCGTATGTTTTTTAATTGCGATGCACCGGGAATTGCTGATTTGAGTTCCGTAAATTTAAAGAAATCCGCCCATTTTAAACGTGCATATTTAATACTGTATGTGAATGTAATAAGTTGAGCTTATTACTATATTATTATACCCACGACAAATACTTTGTGAAGATATATCAGGTATTTTTTGTTCCAAGGTGCAGAATAAACCTGTCAGTAGTGATGCAATAGAATGGATTGGAAATTTCTGTGTCGACACGGTTATTGATACTTTTCAGCTAAGTGAGAGTGAGTTTAGTTGTTGTTTATAAATTTATAGAACAGGATCTAGTTAACCCTGTCGGCGAGCACCTTTTCTTTCTTAAATTTTCTTTATTTTTTACTGTTTATTTGTATTTGCTGATAACCGTGAGGATATCGTGCGCGCTTCGGGGCCGATTTCGATCCTCAAAGCTGCTGAATTTAAAAAATTCAAATATGTAGAACTGAATGGGTTGAGCAATTGGCTGACAATCAATTCTATATATATATAAAACATAACGGTCAAAATAACGCTTGATAATGCAGAGATACATATTTTCCATTTCCGAATGTATCATTTTCACGCTTTGACGATCCATATTGTAAAAACAAAATCGGTTTATCTTCTGATTGTTTATTTTTTTGATCTTAAAACTTAGGATCTTAGGACTTCTGACATTATTTATTCATAAAATATTACTCTTCTAAAAAATGTTGAATACTAATAACGCTGAAGCAAAACTCGGATGTTATTAATGTGATATAGTTTTAAAATCATAATAGTGATGTATAAACAAAAAAAATACAGAATACTGTCCGTCACTGGATGGATTAGGGGGTTAGAAATGGTTACATAAAAAGTAAAGTATGTAGACGGGATTGGAATAGTTTCCCTGTCCTGTCCTAGAAGTCCTGGAAGATGTTTCTGGGATGTAAAATGATTAAAAGATATAATACTAATTTGATGTCAAATTATTTTGGCAGCATATTCGAAGAGTATAAATATTTGAAAACAAACATGTGCGTAAAAGTGTTTTATCAGCGGGGCTTCGTATCTGACTGGTTAAACAAGTCAAGCTGATATTAATTTTATTATAAATAACAACAGAATTTGCTATTATGTCATATTAATCAAATCAAGAAGTTATCTTCTGTGTTGCGTTGCGCGACTGGATAGTATGTTGGTATCGTTGGCATATTGCGTGAGCCGCATCTCTGAATGGGACGTATTTCATTCATAATGGCTAAAATCTGACAGCAGCCCGCCGATATCAGCGCTTCCGAACACGGTCATCATAAAGTAACTGACTACTAATACACAAATTAACATTTTAATGAAAGCTGGCATTACATTATCACAATTAATTTTCAAACATCAAGATTCAATTTTCTTGATAAAATTCTTGTAATATTTGAGATTGCTGCAATTTGACATACACAACATTTATTTTTATGGTAATTTATTGTCACAAACGTAGTATTTCTTACTAAGCCTCTAATACTAGCCATCTCGATACATTCATAGTACAAAACTGGGATTTTAATAATGGTTTTGTAGATATTAAGAGTTATTGAATTGTCTTCAAATGACTCAACACGGTGAATCTCCAATCATGTAGTTATGAACTTAAGAATATCCTTACGGAGGTTTGGAATTATTGATGTATCTCAATATATTATTTTCCAATAGGATTGGTTGTCATGTAATCACTCAACCGGAGTCCTACCTAATGTGTCCACCTTAGATAGTACCAGCCCCGCTCTTACGCCTAGTTTTAATTAGGCTTATCCCGGAGGTCTGATATCGAGAAGCTATCTACTTTATTCGACGGGAATGTCCCGGGAGTAAATGTAAATTACCCAAGACTAAGGTTGCCATGCGTTTGAGTGTGCTGAAGTTAAAAGAAATATAATGATTAAAAAGAAAAAAGCTAATTGAAAAAAAATGGAGACTATTTGGTCGAGCAATTTATGTGAAGAGATCATCACGCTCGCCGTAGAATTTTCAGTCCTACACACATGATTTTTTTTGCGTGTAGCTGTAGGATTATAACCCGTGATTTCTTCCTTTTTTACGTGGTTTCAAAATAACACTGTGCTACATACCCCATTTTTATTTGCTTAAACTCAGTAAACCCGAAAATTTGGACAGAATTATTACATAGGCTCTGAATATCTTAACTAATGACAGCGATGTCGTACCGTACCAAATGTGCGCAAACGTGTGCGTCTGCTGTCAAAATTAAAATACCATAAACAACAAAATAATTTAATTTTCTTGATATTCATTGATTTTTATACGAGGAAACTCCACCATTTTTTTTTTATTTTAGTATATGTTTTTACACGCGATTGCCTGAAACGCATCCACCGTGTAAAAAACGTGTTCAGTGTATGCCATTTTATAATACATTAAATTATTAAGGTTTATGAGGGTATCCTTACTGTACTCTCGGCAAAGATGAAAAACAGAATAAACCATATTTTTTTATTTCTATTATTAGTCAATATTCCAGTTATGCAATAGGATTCCTTCAACTTGTACAAAGTATATCTTTGAATTTAATATCTCGTATTGGAATATAAAGGTAGAGTGTAATATGAAATATTTGAATTGAAGAAAATGATAAACTCAAAGAATATTCGTTTCTAAATTTTATGGCTTTATTAATAAAATAAAAAATCGAAAATAACAATTAATTTTGAAAGAATTTTAATAAAATTGAAGCAAGGCAATTTGGAAAAATATTTTCTACTCAATTCGTGTTCAAATTTTGTAACACTAAAATGCTCTTTTGAAGATGGCGAGATATTTTCTGATCGCTCTGTAATTATATATTTTTATATTCAAGGCCATTGTTCAACATTGTATGAGTGTGCGTGTATCTCTACACGCTGAAGATTCTTATACGTGAAGCATTGAGAGTGATACGCACATTCTTAATTGTTTAAACATTAATTTTAACGACTTAAAAAATCGTCGCTTTGTCGAATAAAATAATGAAAAAAAATGTGTCTCATGTAAAAATATGTTTCCCTCGGCGTGCCAGGTCTCCCAAATTAACGCAAGAATAAATACAATCATATTCAAGGACTCTCGTCTTATTCGGGCTACATTATTACTCACATACGTCCATTTTTTCGTACTACAAAAATGTTTTTATTTCCGGTTGGAAAATACTGACCGTTTAAAAAATCTTTTTCGCATTTAAAATCGTATAATTTTACCGTAGTACATAATATAATTCACAAGAGTACTAACTGCATTCACGTATTAATTCTATATCAGTCATACAGAAATAATAGCTACAATATGTTCAGAGCGTTTTATTGTTCAAATTGATTTCTACTGTATAATTTAAAAATTCCACTTTGTTATTTTTTACTTTGTACTTCTAGCACACATCTTTTAGCTAATTTATATAATTTTATTAATAACTATAATTAGCATAGATTTTAAATAGCAATGAACGTGTTAATATTTTGAATAACTATTAATGATGGCTGCAGATACAATAAACGAGATGGTCTATTAACTGTTGTGAATCCTTCCTTTTTAATCCTTTAAACTAAATAATTTAGCCTTTTTTCTTTTAATTTTTAAAGAATTTCTTTATTAATAAAAATATTTTGATAGCTGTCATGTAAATTATGTTGGAAATACACATCCAATTACTAACTATATCAGCTTCAACACTCGCCTTACTGTCCCTTTGGCTATCTACGGTAATGGCTTCCGAGTGTAGTAGAAATATGTTTTAAATTGAAATTATGCAACATTTGTCGGATAAATTATTGTATTTTATTAAGTATTGGGTGTAAAATTTATTATATCTGAATCAAATGTCAAATAATATATAACTAGTCCAAGAAATTCAAACATAAAAGAGAAACAAAAGAGACGACATTTCGAGACGAATCCCTTTACTGGCCGATCTAATCGCTTTAAATACTCCTTCCCTTCTCCTCTGAGACGTATGACATGATTCATGAGTGATGGACGCTACCGTAACACACGTACCAACGTAATTTGATGCACGCACGAATATACCGTTCCTAGATGTAATACGAAATAATTATTTCTGTTACTATTGACCAATATTTTTTTTTGTTAATGACACCATTGAAATTATAAACATTTTTATGAGAAGTGGGTAAAGTATGAAAACCTTGCAATCGATATACTGCGCTGGTCACTCACTATATATCACAGGGCAGTGAGAGTTAAAATGATATGTATTCCACGTATTTTTATAGTTGTGACAATGGTGAAGCAAATTGATATATTCGTTGATAATATTTATGTCAGTGTAATCCCAATTTTTGTTTGCTCTCGAGAAAAGCTTATGGAAGGTACGAGGAATACAATTTCTAATGTTACTAAACTTATATATTATAATATAATGTCAAGAAGTACTACAAATATTCAACGCATGATTTGTTTCTTTACGCCTTGGTGGTACAGCGATGAAAATTCTAGCTATCGATGTACTCATTTTTCAGGAACATTTCTCAATGATAAAATTTTTAATCTTTATTCTCAAGTTAACTGAAATGAATAGGCAACTAAATAAGGGTAGAGAACTAAGACAGCTGGAATAGTCCTTTGAAAATTAAAGTTATTTTAGAGTCCTAAGTAGTGTAAAAAATCTATTACATTGTAGAAAATAACTTAAACGCTTTATTCAAAACAATTTTTCCACTAGGTCACCTTTACACAATAATATTTTAGTCTAGACAAGACTAATTTAATTATTTTTTATTTATAAGCCAAAGGGACAGGCCTCCTTAAGCGATTCGCAATGGTGTGTTCGGCCTAACTAAGTGGGCGGATGGGCACACTGCCAAACCGAATTAATCGCTATTTAAATTTTTAACAATTAGTTTGGAATAAAACATATAACAAGGTAGATGATAAATTAAATGGACGACAAGAATTTTAGCGCCTCGTCACCTTTTGTTGGTGTGATTTCTAAAATTTATTTTTAAACTCTGAAACTGAAAAAGACTTGAATGTCTCAAGGTATTTTTTTTTTATAAAGTTTGATAGCATTCAATGTTTTTTTATTTCTTTTGTTATATAGATGTATTAATTTCTATCTGTAAAAAGTTCTGATGAGCATCTCCCTCAGTTCAAGCACAATATAGTGTAGTAAATATGTCGAGGACAATATCACTCAGAAATACTGGGTTGCGCCATTCGCTGTGAGAAACACCGAGTTCTTTATAAAGTTTATGGAAAAACACCGGGTGACCTGACTCCTAAGGAGATGGATGGACTAGAAGAACGTGGAGAGTCTGATGGTAACAAACTGCAAAGATCAAGTTCTGGAATGAAATCTTTGCAAGATGTAGTTGGTCATACTGTGTAGCAGCGCTACTTAAGAAGAAAAGCATATTACTTCCTGGATGCTCATTCCAATGAGTTTTTTATTAGCTGCTCTGAGGAGCAACGAAAGTCTGTTTTTTCTCTACTTTTAACACAATGCCGGTGACAAATTTGATGTATAATTTGTAACAAATAGGTGAGAATCTGACTATATCGATATCACTACGAGAATGAAGAAGAAACGATATAGCTTGATCATTTGCTCTAAATATCTCAGGAGAGACTAAACAAGCCTCTTTTTTTGTCTTCATGTGTGATTGAGTATTCCCTTTGGGCCCGTTCAGACTGTACACATATGTATTTAGGTTTAACTAATTATGATAGTTTCTCGATGATATTGTATTTTTATATATTGAAATAGTATTCGATAATGATAATTATTAAAATTTATACGTTGTAACACTTGAAACGTACACATATTATTTTTTGATAATAAATCGTCTGTAATTGATAAAATTCTGAAACAAAATGGGTATGAACATATATTAGCTGTTTATTATCAATAAAGTAAGATATTTGGTCTCAGAGGGATGATTTTCGATTAAAAAGCGAAAAACGATACTTTCTATGAAAAAAACAAGTTAATAAACATTTCAATGTTTTCCCAAAACAGCAATTCTTGCGTAAATGAAATTGCCAATTCATATGAAATATTTTTCCGTTTCGTAGAATACGTATAATATATTATAACAATGTAAACGCCGATATACGCAATGATAATTATGTTTACTGTAATATCTATTTTTTCATCATATACGGTACATCTTCAATTATAAAAATATTATATTAACTTGAATTGTACCTCATGTTTACAGTATGCACGAGTAATACATACGCAAGTAAAAGTCACGTCATTTTTCAGGACCCATGAATATCTTTATCATATGTTAGTTAGATAGAATTCAACAGTAACTAAAAAAATATTTTACTTGTTTTTTATCCACTGCCCTCGGCGTTTCCACACCCGTTATGCAGCCGTATACCGTGGCCTAGCAAACGCGAGCCAATCTTCAAAGTGTCACTGGAGAGCTTCTCTCGACTTTTGTTGGCGTGCAATAAAGTGTGAACGATTCATAATTTAATTAAACTCTATTAACATCACGTCTAACTGAAAGGAAATCTTTTCGCTCATCATAAGATTCCGCTATTTTTTATAAGATACAATTGTATCTTTCGTATAAAATTATTGTTTGTTATCATTTCCAATAAACACGCTTCGGTAATTGTAACAATACTGACGTGCTAAATTAAACACCACGCTCAGTCGGATTCTGGCGCCTCATAATATTCTATAATATCTCCTGGAAGTATCTATTAATATGTAAATGTGATGATTAAATTATTATAAAAAATAATATACACGTTCTGAAGGTTTGTGGAAAAAAACTCAAATCTTGCCCTATAATTTATCCACTATTGCAGGTACATTAGGCGTTGGTCCAAGAAAATCATCTATTTAAACTCGGTTGTATCCGTGAAATGTGATGGCATTTTTTATAAATTTATTACACTTCCTCGTTTATCAATCGCACAGTAACGATTTTTTTTTTATAACGTTGTTTTTTTTTCCTTTTCCTTGAACATCCTCTCTGCAAGTATAATTTAGATTTTTTGCTAACTATCTCTCTCTCTATCATACACATAATACAGTTTTCTTTAAATCACTACACTTAAAAATATATCGTCGCCAACATTCCAAAACTGCGTATCTCGATTTTGTAGATAAAGTATACTGCTTAAGTAAACTTGTATTTTTTGGAATCTTGTATCATTGACACACTTTTTTTTACTAAGATGTATGCTCAAATTACTTGTGCATTTTAAATGTTAATACAAAGTTCTGCCAACGATACAAGATATTGCATCAAAAATAAACTTTACTTTTAAAAGTTACGAAAATACAAGATACGTGTTCTTGCATTATTAGCGGTGATATCTAATCATATTTCAATCTTGCCCAACCTACACTAACTTGATTGAGTTTGTAATTGAAACAGGCTATATTAAATATAATTTATTGAATAAGTTATCAATTCTTACCGCGTAAAATCTTTTTTTTTATGAAAATATAGTCACAGTTGAGACATTTATTTTTTCGGTGTTGATAACGTATCTTTTCAAGGTCATGCAAAAATGACAACTCGGCGCACAATATGTCTTTTTCTATTTTCATGACTACGTAATTTAAAGATCTCCACTCGTATTACACCCCCTGTAAACATCAATAATTTAGTCACTACTAATCATTAGCTTAATCGATTTTTGTCGTGGTTGTGTATAATATGTATGTAAACATAATTAGCAGTGAAGGTGTTAATAGAAAATATTTTAAACTTAAAACAATTACAAATATTTCGATTTAAAATTTTATTTATCATTAACTTAACTTCTTTAGACTTCAGAGAATGTCATCCTTAAAAAATGATACGGTTACAAGATTATCAAATCTATATGTTATGTATCTACATAATTTATATACAGTTTATTAATAAGCATGCGATTAATTTATTAAGTGATAACGACAATCTACATATTGTATTATATTATGTCCTTTTGTGTCAAAATATTGATTGATCACCTTATCAAGGACTCCAACCTTAATCCTGTAATTAATTCGTTTATATTCTCACCTTCCAAATTGATAATATAATTAAAACTCCCGATTTACTGTCAAGTTTCTATTAACTTGTCTATTCATTTTAAAATACTATTTTAAAAAATTTCACTGCATTTAAATTCTATTCTCTAATTTCAAAATATTTGTTGATTTAAAATAAATAGCACTGCAGGCGAATGAAATATCAACTGTAAAATTCTTTGCAGAAAAAAATGTTCATCTTATATTTTATGTAACGTTTGACTCTTGTGACAGAGTTCTATGACGAATTAAAATATTTGAAGTTTCCACAATATTATATATTAACTATTGCGATCACAAATGTAACAACCATACAAATAAATTATTATTATTGCTGACTTGGTTATTGACACATCTCTAATTTACGGCCGTTGAATAAACGTGGTGTCACAAACGAAATAGCTATCGACAAAATTAATTAAATCTTAACAGTCTAATACAATAATTCTATTATTGTACCGTTAATATTATTGTTGTCAGCGGGATAAACCGATTGTCACAACTGAGTAATATAATTACAGCTATCATAATAATAAATCCATTTATTTATAATACATATTTTGCTATTATAAAAGTACTATGGGAATGTGATATTTGTGAAATTCCGCTCAAGTTATATGAATGGCTGTATACATGAAAATTGAAAAGTCTAGCGTTTGGAATGCGCGTCCGTGCTGATCCCTAGAAACTCAACTCTCTGCGTCCGAGATGTTTATGTCCCATTCTGATCGACGAGGGGCCCTAACCAGGCAGGCAAGTGACCTTATTTTGATACACGGAAATAGCCTAATACTAACAATGGTTTATATATAAATCTGGAACGCGCCATTTTTGAGTGGTCAGAGGCGGACGCATTTGAAACTAAATTAAACGATTCTAACCCTCCTAGAACTAGAATTGTCTCAATATTACATACCAGTAACTTCTAGGCTACTTTGACACCCACATTTCTTAATTTAATTTAAGACATGTAACTATTTAGTTGAAATTAATTATCGTACCCTCCTACTCGCACATTAACAACACTTATTGTATTAGATGAGTTGTGTATTTTCCATCTCATTTAAATTTTAGTAAGGCGTCTTACGGAGTCAGTCAATCAGTGACAGATCAACGTTGTATTAGATGTATTGTGCATTCACCACATCATTCGCATTTCATTAAGTCGTCATAGACATGTGTCACTCCCGCCTTATGAATTTCATGTATTACGTAGTCAGTCAATCAGTGACAAATCGATGTCTTATTATTACGTATACATATTAGTATGCCCAAATAATTTTCAAAATAATTTCATTAAATCATGCATTAAGGTACCAGTTCTATTCCTATCTATTCCCGCAAGACTTAACGTTGTTTGCACTCAATGTCTTTATACGGCGAGTTCGTTGGCGTTCTTTCGATGTGGTCACAACTTTACAAACAAATGTTTATCTACCTCAACAGTTTCAGCAATTTCATTTTATTTTCACAAAGTACATAAAAAATCCACGAAGAAAATACAGATATAGTGACAAAGTGCAAAGAATTTCTGCACTATGATTATGGTTCTGAGGAGGATTCGTATGATTTGGTTTTTTTAGTGAAGACGCACTTTTTCAGAGACCATCTATAAACTAGTACAATTTTACTATTTTATAAGTTCTAATTTCATTAACAACTATCATATTTTTTATTTACAGGTGAGGATTGCTGCTCTCTTTCAAACAAAAGTTTTTTAGGTAAGCGATAAGAAACTTAATTTTTATTACAACAGTCGAATTTCCTATGCGTTGCTCAGTCGATTGTTACGTTTTATATGACTATTTGAAGTAGTTTTGGTAGTTTGGTATTTGGTTCTTCACATTGTAAGTATGGCAATTATGACCTGACTCATCATAATATTGAAGTCTGCCTACTTGCATAATTATAAAACTTGAGATCGTCATTTTAAGGCTTACTCTAGCGTAATCCAACAAAGAAAGGTTTTGGTAAACTTTTCTTCTGAGACACTTTATACTTCTTTGTGGGGTGTCTTACGGTTGTTACACCATTATGTACGCCAGAAAGGCTTTAAAGATGTGACAAGTATGGAAGTGGATAAAGCAATTGATCGTATACTGTGGAGTACATCCCTCCATTTCATATGTTTGATGTTTGAATACATAATTATTACGTTATGTTTACATATTTACACATTTTTATTGTAAATTTATAAATTTTTATCTTGTCATTAAAAGCACACGATGTTTACATTTAAAAAATAATAATATAATGATCGTCCGACATCTATTTGGGTTAGGTTATCATTGGAAACGTGGTAATTTGTTTTAGAAAAATAATCTACTTTTCAAAATACAAGTCGCCAGTCCACTATTGCAATATAACATATCCATTTTTTTATTAAATGATTTTTTAGTATGCAGCTTACTTTAGTTGATATTATATTTTGAGAATAAAAAAGGATTCATATTAAAGCTTAATCTAGCAAACGATTTATTAGAGAGTTCAGAAATGTTAGCAACACAAAAATAGTGTAGTTGGAAAAACTTTATCTATACACCGACCGGATATAAGCAGTTATATCCTGTATTTATTTCAACCAATGATGGAATAAGTGGTTTATTGTAATGCGTATTTTTTTAAAATTATATTAAATTTTTTTTAGATATATTTATTTATATAAAAAAGGAATACTTATGAATGACTCTTATCCATACAAAGATGTAGATAACATATGTATAAAATAAGCCGAAGTTTTTTTATCAAATCTTAGTAGAAAGTTACGACTTGTCTTTCGTCACTCTATTTCTATTGCTTATCTCATATAAAATATTATTTATATACACCTTATGTAGAATGTGTAGCTACTGAATTTTATTATTAATGTGAACTTAGAAATTGATTGTTTATGTTATTCACATAAGAACAAGTGGCTGATGACTGTCATAGTGGCCCATCACTACATATTGTAGAATTTTTTTTTTTTAATATCAAAGGTTGAATACTGTGAAACGTTAGGATATATTTGATAATAAACATGCTTATTAAATACGAAAACAAAATTTATTTCAATAAAACTGCATAGATACGTGTATTCTGATCTATTAAAGCAAGTCATGTCCTTAAGTGGCCGATCATTGTATAGTTTACCTTATATATTATTTAGTTTTATTTCGCTTATCTACGGGAGTCAGGTAAAATGTAACTAAATTATAAACTCGTGCCATTGAATCTGCTTGAAAAAATGTAAAAAAACCAACGTTAATTTTAATAACGCCACTTGCCTCTCGTGGAGTTATCTACGTACTGCTGGTTTTTCTAAAGCTTGGTAATTATAGTACAAACCAATTATGGACTACGTTATAATCTATGAACTTTTTTTCTGAACCATAATATTTCTTTTAAACGTGGTTGACATTGAATTTCATTTTATATAATGATAATAATTATTATATTCAATGAGAGATAGTAAAACGCCTGATTTTGTTCTGTAGCTTCATTTTGATAACAATAATTAATGGTAATAAATTATTTTCCAGTTTTGTGTCTTAATTTTATAATAAATATATAATATAAACATTGTTTTCATCCTTGAATTCCGGTTCAATGTTGTATTCTTGTTTATTTCTGTACATTTAACCTTTAAACATTTTGTTTAAAAATGGATTAGATTTCTCCTACAATAAAACAATAAAGCAATAGTACTACACGCTTTTCTCGCAAATTTTAGTTTTTGTATATTTTAACATTTGCACATGTTTTTTAAATCAAGAATATAAATAATATTTACAAGAGGGTAATTTATAAATTAAATAAAATTACATAAACTTACATAGCATCTAATTACACGGCTGAGTTAAAATTTGTATAAATGTTCCGCGGTATGTGTAATTAATTATACAATAATCAGTAAAATGGCTAGCAATTGATCTGTGTGAAATTTCGTTACATTTCAAATGAGACATTTGTATTGTTTTCATAATATGCTTTCGTGCCATATGTATGTCTATCTGAATTACAGACTCCTTTAATAACTTACATACGTGACATGAAAAGAAGCTAAGAAAAGATTTTCGAAGATTCAAAGAAAGTTAATGATTTAATATCTTGAATGTGTCGCCTACTTATCGCGTTTGTGGGGGAAGTGCGCGTGATTGTGTATTTCTTAGTGCCAGAGGCTGCCGATTTTAGTCTTCCAGTTCCATAAAAATCAACATCTTTTAAGGCGTATTTAAATACAGGATATCGATGTTCACTAGCTAACAATCGATCTTCACGAAAATCAATGTAAGAAAATATATCCTTACATTGTGGGAATGCATCCACTTGCTTCATATCCTCGTCTCCGAGTAGGTATGACAAAAATTCAAATAAAGACATGTCATTTCTCCAAAAAAGGCAAATGAATTAGGACTGTTAGTATAAAATAAATGGGAAAATACATGTAATCTAATTATTTAAAAAAAAAAGTCTACAAACACACTTTAGCGAGTAGGATAGCTGGATGTAAAGAAGAATAAGTGTAAAGCTTTACATGAACAGACTACTGAGGTATGGGATTATTAAGAAGACGAATATAAACTTGGATTTTTGAGGCAGATAGCTAATAAGATTTATGAAGTTAACCATTATGTACGCTACTTATCACAATATCCTTTTTAATATACATATTTATTAATAAAAATAAAGTAAATAAATTTACTTCTACTGTAATTACGCAAAGTTAACTTGAAATACCATATTTCTCTGTGTTCAGTGGTACACGTGTGAAATTGTCCCAAGTGTCAAATAATTTGTATATAATTTTATTTTTGAGCTCAGGAATTGAAAGGGTTATGTAGTCATTCGTATATGTGTGTAGACGGTGAGCGTAAACGTATATATTATATTTATAAACGATTCTCAGCTGACGACGTAGCTACATATACATATGATGGAGATATATGGCGGTTAAATTGAGATTTGTTCTTATTAGTATGAATTCTATACGTACACCATCGAGAGGGCAACAACATATGCGTACATGTCACTACTAACAACTGTATAAGTAAACAAACATCTTTGTTACTAATGATAAAATGTTATCGATGTATGTATTGTATTGCGTCATATCTTTTCATACAGTACTTTATGAAGCAATAAAAAAAATGCATTATAATGAAAATTCCTTAATCACAAGATATAATAAACGGAAATTCTATCACGTTATCGTGATTTGCATATAAAAAAGATATAACTTAAGAGCGGACTTAATTGGGTCTGGCTCATCCTAGATCGGCTATATATTGCAGATGCCTCAAGGTAGTCTTAACCTGACCTGCCTATTCTGGATTTCGTCATACTGGAAAGCCGCTAAATACTATCGACAATATGTATTCGATGGAGCTACGTGTCTCCCCGGTAGCGTAGTTGGTAGCGTGCGCGCCTAACGATCCGGGGAATGCG